>BRDA01058333.1:0-16129 GCA_036984385.1 Crenuchus spilurus
GTCATTACTTTAACCTCTAGAATATTGGACTCCCTTATGGAGGACTCTAAATGCATCAGTCTTTACAATGGAGGGGGACATTCTCTGCAGATACGTCCGTCAAGCTGCTGCTTGAGGGCAAGAATTTGGTGGCGTTATAAAGAATTACTCAAATAACCAAGACAGTACAGATGAGGTTGACTGTAGCTAGTTTGGAAATTTTCTGATAGTGGGAGATTCTTTCTGCCTGACTGAACTTCCCTGACATTCACTTCATCACAAAAAGACTGCACACAGTTCTGAGTGCTGACATTACAAAAGGCAACATAAATTACCTGGAAGAGCTAGTAGGTTTGATAGGGCTGCCACTGTTCTGTTCTTTACCCATTTTTTTCCCTAATTTTCAAGACTTTTGCATTTTTATTTGGTCAGACCACAGAACTATAAACAAAAATATGGGAAAATGTGAATTTTACAACTTATTGAAGTGTTTAATGAACATGTTTGCAAGAAATGTGCTGCATTTTGAAAGCACACATCAACTTAAGCTTGACCCATTATGACTTTCCATTAGCAATTAACCAATCATTCTCCCAAGGTATTTGCTTCTTTTTAATTAGAGGGAGGTCATTTTTTACTTTCTCCCCAGGATTACAATAGAGGTTCATTTTTCATTGTGATGAAATTAAAATCTGCTTCAGCCTTTATGAAAGAGTCTGTCGGTTCACAGTCTCTTGTGCTGTGATTGCTGCCCTTTGAGGCGTGATGTTTAAACTAAAACATTGTACATCAGTTTTGCTACTAGGTCTTTTTAATAAATGGCTATGAGTCACTGGTAAATGACTATTTATATATAGAGTGTTTATACCTTTTCAAAATGAGCCCATATAGTATATAAGCTTTTTGTTATTATTTTGTTTTGTTAGTTTATACTAGAGATCAATCAGTGGCCAATCAGTGTTGTCAGTGTTTACTTATAGTCAATAATCTTTCAGTTTGATCAGTCCATCACTGATAGCGACCAAGGGTTGGGCTGGATTCCACACTAAGCTATCCAGGCAATGTATCATCATACAAAGCTTTCTCTCTAAAATGCCATGCCTTGTCTCTTCAGATTAAATGCATTTTACTTTGTGAAATCATCCACATTTGAAATATGGAACTCTAAGCACTAGCTGTGAGAGTATATGTTGTTAGTAGTGTTTGGAGCTCTGTTACTGTACTGGGCTGAGTCACCTGGCACTCACTCTCCTGGACAAGAAGGACACATATGTTAGAATGTTGTTCATAGGCTTCAGCTCAGCATTCAACACCATCCGTCCTTAGCACCCAATTGGAAAGCGGAGCTCGCTGGGACTGAACACCCCTCTCTGCAACTGGATCCTGGACTTCCTGATTGGTAGACCTCAGTCTGTCTGGATCAGAACAAACACCTCCAGCACCACCACATTGAGCACTGGAGCTCCTCAAGGCTGCATGCTCAGTCCACTGCTGTTCACCTTACTGACTCATGACTGTGCAGCAATGCATAGCTCCAATCATATCATGAAGTTTGCAGATGACCCAAATGTATTGGGTCTCATCAGTGCAAATAAAGAGTCAGCTTACAGTGAAGAGGTGGAATGATTAACAGACTGGCACAGAGTCAAAAACATGTGTCTGAATGTTGATAAAACTAAAGAGATGGTTGTTGACTTTGGAAGAACACAGACAGACCACTCTCCACTGAACATTGATAGATCCTCCATGAGGATCATCAGGAGCACCAAATTCCTTGGTTTTCAGCTAGTGGAGAACTTCACCTGGTCCCTCAACACCAGCTCCATAAGTAAAAAAGACCAACAGCGTCTATACTTTCTGCCACCTGCCATATGCCACCATATGCTACCTTCTACAGAGGAATCATAGTGAGCATCCTGAGCACCTGCATTACTGTCTGGTTTTGGAATTGCACTGCATCTGACTGCAAGACTTTTAAGCGTATAGTGCGGACAGCTGGGAATATATATATATATATAGCTGAAATGACAATAAAAACTTTTTACACTTGAAGTTGAACTTAGTGCTGTTTACTAGCTCTGCTCTGTTAAAGCTCTGATACTAAATGTAATGGGCTGAATGAGACAATGCATTCAAATCCCACTGCCTTCATTTGGTATGATATGTTGTTTAAATTATTGTGAAGTCTCGACAAGAAGTGTATCCACTTTCAATCCACTTCATATGTCAGTAGATTTATTTCTAAAGATTCTATGGTCAATAACTCAAGTATTATTAGCCTCTAACCTTATAAATGTGGAGTGCCTACATAAGCCTCATCTTTGTCCTCTGAAAGGCTTCTTGAAGGGATATTGTTTTATCCTTCAATCTAAAGCTCTCTGCTATCAATACCTTAGCTGAAGCGCTAAGCCCTTACTTTTGTAATTCTTTCTTTTTTTTTTATCTCTGCTCATTCAGCATAATCACAGGTGTTTTTATGAATTTATGTGAAACAGCTGAAGTGTACCGTGATCTACAATAATACCATATTATGTGTGAGTTCAATGTGTTTGAGGCTTTGGATCACTTTATTATGAGATATGCTTATGACATTTATGTGAATACCAAAATCAATCGTATCTCAGCATTTTCCAATCTCTGCATAGTGTTTATAATTGAAAATACTGCTTTTGTTACTGTACCTTTAATATATATGGAAGTGATATCTGTTCATGCATGTCTCTGGATCAGGCCTCATATAAAATGCTGTCTAGGCTGAACCGCACCTCAGTACTTCAGTGCAAATGGACATAACTAACCTGCTATAGGATGCATATACTATGTAACTGCAGTGGTTTTTGAGGCATTACAATTAGAAAAGGACTGTTTTGCATCTTAGTTCCCTTATTTGGACTGCAATGACTGATGTAACAATGTAAAGCAGCTCTAACAATGTTTACATACAGCATCAAACTCTTTAACTTAAAAAAACATGGTTTGTGGTTCTGCATGATATGCAGCCCCTTAATATGGATAAAACTTATGGTGGAAAATCAGTCTGCTGTAAGCATGCAAAGCGACATGCAGATTTCCGCCTTGTGTTTCTATCCCTCCTGCAAATTTCATCACATGCTTTCATGTATGTCTTTTGTACGTCTCCTATGCTGTAATTGGTTGAGCAGAGCAGCAAACAGCTACAGGAGACTAGAAAAACTATGGTTTGTTTTCCCTGCTATCATACACAGCCGCCTTGTGTTCTGCACAGCAGCATTTAGAGTAATTTTCCTGAATTGCCATGATAATCAATGTGATGTACGGTTTTGAAAAGCAGAACAGCAGCAATTTTAACATGAATGATTGAACATGACATTAAGCAGCATTCCCACTCTGAGCATAGCAGATGGTGGGACAGTTAGAAATTGCATGATCCAGTAAAACATTGTTGTACAAAACACCTTCCTGGCTTCCTGTCATTTTTTAAAGATTTTGTGTTTACATTTTTTAAACTAATTTTACCTCTAAACATTTAAAAATTTCAGGGATATCCTGCTAACTCTGCATGGTAAGCTAATCAGCAATAACATTAAAAACCACTTCCTTGTTTCTAGACTCCTTGTCCAGTTCATCAGCTCCACTTATCTGAAGATCCGAAAGTCATGGGACAGGAACACCCATGAGATATGGAGCAGGAGGGCTTCTGCTCCCATATCAGATGGGAGCTAAAGAACACTGAACTGATCTGCAAGGATATGCACATGGGGTCTCCTGAACAAGATAACACCTCACATCTTACACAGGTATGGACACTGCCAAGTCATCCCCTGAGGTATCACCACTTCATAGTTTAATTTACATACTGTTATTCCATGGGTCTTCAGTGAGCACTTTGTAGTTCTACAGTTACAGACTATAGTCACTCTGCTCTTCAAATGGATGGTGACACTGACATGGTGGCAGTGGTGTAGCACCAAATTTTGGGCTCTATTACCCAGGGCCCACTCTCTCTCCCCATAGTATTTCCCCAAGGCTGTTGGAGGGCTCCCACACCAAGGCAGGTCCACTATTTCATCCTGTCTGATGCCCCTGAATGGTGGTGGTGTCATCTTAGTGTGTGTTGTGTTGGCATGAGTGGGCCAGATATACTAACAGAGCTGCTAAAGTGTTTAAACATCTCAATAAAATGTGCATCAATCAAAACTGTCTAGCCAGCAGTGCCCTGTGGACAGCATCCTGTGACCACCAACAAGGTGCTTAAAAACTCTGATCTACACATACCAGCACAACACACCAACACACCAACACCACATCAGTGTCACTGCAGTGCTGTGGAAGATCCATCACCTAAATAACACCTGCTTTAAGGTGGTCCCATGGGGGTCCTGACCATTGAAGAACAGGATGAAATGAGGCAGAGAGAAAGATGGACTACAGTACATCAGTGAAACAATTCTCAGCGTGTTGTTATCAGGTTCTACAAACTTTGACATTTGCAGAATAAATCTCATCTCTCCTGAAAATGCTGCTGTCATGGCTGGACTGGTCACTTAGCGTAAATAAAATAGCTGTGCTCAGTTACTGGAACTTACTCTGCAGCTGTTCAGTGCTGGAGAAGGTGAAGGCCTCTTTTCTCTATGGAAACAATAGCTGAGGGCATCTTAACAGCACGTGTAATACTGCAGACGTGAATGTGCACGTATATGCTCCTTCATATTTCTCTGAGAGGCCTTGTAAATGTGCAGGTGGTGGTGGGAGGGGTTATGTTATATTCTCTAGTCTACCAAGGCTGTAGTACAGTCCAAACAAGGCAGTTATTGTTCTCTTATATGGATCATTTTAACTAGCTAAAATGATTTTTTTTTCAATGAGAGTGATCAGCATTGAAGAATGAGAAGAAGAAGAGAGGTTCCTTGGATTGATGTGTATGCCTGTGCTACTGCCTAAGCTCTTTCATAAGCCTCAGCAGTGGAAGTGACCTTGAGCGACAACAATTGGAGGATGGTGCAAAGCTGGAGGCAGACAATTCTGGCTGTGACTGCCTAACAACACATTATGCCTACAGTCAGAAGTGCTGCAGCTTAAGGGTTTGCCATTGTCAGTATAGCTGCTGAGTACTGTGAGCTGAGGAAACATGGGACCTCTGTTTTCATCTGTTAATTTTGGGTACAACACTGGGAGGGGATTCTCTAAGTGCTCAGTAAAAGAAACAAATGGACAGGGTCAAAGCTCTTCATTTAGTCAATGAAATGAGAGCTGAAAAGACAGACAGCAAAAAAAGCACTGCCCGGAGGGACATCAAAATGCAATGAGGTCACCAAAATTTATGCTATGAAAATGACTTTCGATGCATGGTGCAAGCGGCCATTCATTATCTTCTCCTTTGCATAGCAAATGAAGCATTCTCAATCACTTTCCATTAAAATGCACAAAGACCTCCCTACTTCCCATACTGCTATCATATTCAATCAGCTCTCCAACCAAGCATTGTGACATTTAAATACAACATTAAATACGACTTTCTCAAACTGTGTGCAAATGAATTTGACCGATGACCCCAGAAGAGCAAATTCAACAAGAAAAAATGTTTTGATGTCATTATGGTGATAAAAAACCATCTATATATGATAATAAATTAGAAGATGCTGAAAAATCTCACACTGTTTCTTATAACTGATGATTTATAAAGCTCTCCTCAAGTAAACACATTAGCAGAAGTCAATACCAATGTGGGCACATTGTGTCTGCAGGCTGATCTACACCAGATAAACATCCAAGGGATTTGTTAGCTTTACTTAAAGCTCTGTCCAAATGGCTTAGGGCTTGTTACACTGAGGACATGGAAGGCTATTTGGAGTTAATGGATAACCAAGTCTTCAGCCAGCACAGCAATGGATATGACATTAAATACCATATATATTGCTGGATATTATAAGATAAGGGAGAATCACCCATGTCACTGCCTGAGATCTCAGTAGTTTCACTTGTTCTCTTGAGAGAAGGTTCCAGGTCTCATGCTCCTACTGTCCAATGGTCCACAATCTCAATTAGTTCACAATGTAAAATATAACTTTTTAGAATGAGTAGAATATAATTTTTATAACCCTTTAACATCCTCTCCAAGAAAGAAGAAATTGTTTTGTTTTGTTTTTAAGTTAAAAATTTTATTTTAAAAACTTTTTTTTTTATTATTCATTTTTTATGTACACTTTAAACACACAATGAGATGGCAGTTTATGGTAAAAAAAGCAGTGCACATAACAAAATATGTGCATTAACATGCTAATGGTGTTTATCACCAGTGTTTTTCAGCGTTTTATCCATTTCTTGCGGTATGGCAACAAAGCATTGCTGGTTTGCATTTGGACAAGAAGGTTTTGCAATTCTAATGACCTCTAGTGGATGGTTTTAACCTCTACCATTTGGTAGAGATGGCACAATCACATTGTGTTACACTCAACTCCTTCTTTAAGAAGGTATAGTGACTTAAATGTGCTCTACCAAATGGTTGTGTTAAAGGGTTAAGTGGCCAATAAAGTCTTTATTTTCTCTAAATTGATCATTTTAGAAATTCATTAATCCTACCATGAATTACACCAACACTGGAGGTCATCATGGCATGCTAAACTATGTTATCATTAAAATAAATAAATAAATAAATCTGCGCATGAATGAAAGAAGCTGAGAAAGTACTTTTTAAGCACAAAACTTGCATACTACTACTAAAATATCAGGGTCCTATAGGGGTCCTGACTATTAAAGAACAGGGTGAAGGGAGGCTAACAAAATATACAGAGAAGCAGATGGACTACAGCACTTCAGCAAAATAATTCTAAGCATTGTTATCGGGTGCTGCAAACTTTGATATTTGCTGAATAAATCTAATCTCACCTGAAAATGCTGCTGCCATAGCTGGACTGGTCACATAGTGTAAATAAAAGCTGTGCTCAGAACAAGGGAAGTTGAGAAAAGAGACACAAACCTGAAGATAACAGGGACTTGCATATTACTGAAAATAATTACTAATAGAAAATAGCTTTTGCACTTTAGTGCATTTCATGTGCAGTGCCAGAAAAAATAGTATATTGTGGAAAAGTTCATTGTTGTCTTTTCCTATCTGTCATATTTTATATTGATTACACATAAAGTGACATATTTCAAACCTGTTTTTGTTTGTCACGTTGACTGATATGAAATCCAGAATCTCAGATTATTATAATTCATTTTGAGTTTGAATGAATTACTATGCAGACAGTAGAAACTTTTAAACAAAAAAGGCTTGAAATATGTCACTTTATGTATAATAAATATAAAATATGACCTTTTTAAAATAATTTGAATTAATGAACATAATACTTATGTTGCCTTTCTCACACCTAAGTACGTTTTGCAATCAACACTATCCATTTACACATTTAGAACTCAACCACACACACTAGTGAGAAGCATCAGCCAATCACACACAGCGCCTCAAGCAGAAATGACCATCCACCATTAATAATAATAATAATAATAATAATAATAATAATAATAATAATAATAATAATAATAAGTAAGTGTAATAATAAGTAATAATAAGTTGAACGTATATAGCACCTTTCTCAAACCCAAGTATGCTTCACAGAGCAAGGACCAAAAAAATAAAAAGTAGAATGCTATTTATAGGTAATTTATTAAATGATGCCTTAATTATTAAATTGACATTTAATAACTAAGCTGATATGTAATTGCTATTTACAATATATGTCTTGATTTGTGGCATCTGGCTGAAGAGCTCCTAAATTGTCCATGCTCTAGAGTTATGGGATACCAAGATATACTCTCAAACTTGAAAGATGAATCAATGTCAAAATTCTCAGTGAAGTATTTTTCTTTCCACTTTAAAGGCCACCATGATTGCTCCAATCTGTCAATCACTGAGAATAGGTCAGACTAAGGTTACAATTTATAGGACAGAATAATATAATGTGCTTGGGTTGGTGTATATGGATGTCTAACGTCCAGTTAGAGCATATAACTAGGATGTATCTTGAGTGTCTGTTCACTGTCCATTAATCTCTGATACTTGTCACTGACAGCAATAAGTATGTAGCACATGTTCTGCTTTTTCATTAAGACCTGACCTGACCCTGTGTGACTCAGGGATTTGGAGGCCTCTGACATTCACTGAAGAAAGATCAAACTGATGCTAAATTTTATATGAGAGAGGAGTACAGCCTGCCCTTCAATAATATTCAGTCAAGACCTTTGTTTGTCATTTTAGGCTCAGAAAATGTGATATATTAAAATATGCACTATAAAATAACTATATAATATATGAATGTATATATGTAATAAGATCTATGCTGTGTTATTTCTGAGGAAATGGCTTAGAGTTATTATAATATAAGTTATTATAGATATACAGATCAGTCATAACATAAAAATTACCTCAACACACAGTGTCCACTGAACTACACTTCTACAATTACAGACAATAGTGTCACTGATGTGGTGGTGGCCTGTTAGTATGTGTTGCACTGATAGGAGTGAGTTTTTAAACACTGGGTCCACTTACTGTCAATTCTGTTATACATATCTACCTTATTGGCCCATCTTGTAGAGATAAAGTCAGAAAGAGTAGCCTTTCTGTTGCTACACAGTTTGTGTTGGTCCTTTAGTGCTTCATTAGTGCTCATTGTATGCTACCCACAGGACACTTTTGACTGGATATGTATAATTACTGGACTATTTTCAGTCCAGCAGTGACACTGAGGTGTTTAAAAACTCTATCAGCTCTGTTGTGTCTGATCCACATATACTGTACCAGTACAACACACACTAACACACCATCACATTAGTGGCAGTGCTGAGTATGATGCAGCAGCACTCAAATAATACCTGCTCTGTAGGGGACCTGATCACTGAAGAACAGGGTGAAAGATGCCTAACAATGTACTCAGAGAAATAGATTGTACAGAGTGCACCTATAGGGTCAGTTGAGTTGATAAAATCAGCAAGGAGTATAGACACAAGGAGATGATCTGTTTATATCATGTTTTGAAGGACTCCAGGTATCGCAATCTGGTACAAATGATCAAAATGCAGATAAGATCTTAAATGTATCTGCTTTTAATCTGTACCAGATTGTCTGTAATTAAAAAAAAATGCACTTTTTTTCTCATGCTTTTATTTATTGGTTCTTTAATTGTCACAAAATAAACATATAGAAGGTAAACAGCATAATGAAAACACCAAGCAACACTTGGGCATGTGAATAATGAAGAGTTGGGATTCTTTTCAACCCAGAGCACAGTCATTATTTCTTGAAATTGCCCATTTTGACTAATTTCTTGAGGGAATTTGGGGCTGCATTTGCAAAGTGTTCTTAAGTGTGGATCTTAAATTAAGATTGAGTTCACTCAAAGTGACTTATAAACTTCAATGACAACAATAGGTACAATAAACTGCTTCTGTCTAAATTTACAATGTATATTAACAATGTCTTAATTATGCTATAAGTGATAATTGATCTTCATGCAGTTATAATGAAATGAATGGGGAAAGAGATATCAACATTTCATGCCATTCAAGAATTTCTGAAATTTGGAATGCACTAGTTTAAATAGGAACAAATGAGACCCAATACGGTTGGAGACCTCATTCCCATGCCATCTAGACTCTGAGAAAAAGTCATAGAGTCCTTAATGACCACTGAACACTTATATTGTTTGTACCCTGGGACAGAAGAATATGTATTTTCATACCTTTTCTTCTGACAGTACACACAAAAAGGTTTGCTTGTTTATAAACATCATAACACAGAGGTCTCCATCTCTAGTTCCAGCACAGTTTGATGAGTTCTCTGCCTATACAACCTGATCCAACATAACAGTTCATTACTATTTTTAGTAGGTCTTTTTGTACAGGGAAACCAATAAATTGTGCTGGACAGTGGCTCTCCAGGACCTCTGTCTTAACACATTAAATCAAATCAAATCAAATCAAATGTATATATAAAGCGCTTTTTACAACTGATGTCACAAAGCAGCTTTACAGGGTTAGTAATTACAAACATCAAATCATTAATCCCCAATCCCCGGTGAGCAAATCAAAAAAACTCCCTCAGAGCTGGAGGAAGAAACCTTGGGAGGAACCAGACTCACATGGGGGACCCATCCTCCTCTGGCCAACTAATTCTAAGTTTGTGATACATCATAATCATATGATCTTGTTGTAATGTTCAGGTGAACTGATATGGTGACAGTAGTGGAATAGGAATGATGATGACAGTGGTAGCAATGATAACAGCCAGAAAGTCAATATGAACTCCAATGTGGGCAGTATAGTAGGGCATCTGGAGCAGGCCACAGTAGTTGGTTGTTGGTGGGCAGCTGATCCAGGGAAGCATCATGCAGAGAATAGTAATCAGTCTTCCATCAGCCTTGGACCAGACCGATGGGTAATCACTTACTTGGAAAAGACAAAAATGGAATTAGTTCTGTTTGGATTTATAGAGCAGGGAGATTATGAGACATATCAGAGTGTGGCTATTGACTCCAGCAGAACTATCTAGAACAACCTACCTAAAAGGAGAGAGCCAGAAGGTAAACAGGCATGGGAGCTCCCCGAGACACTGGCATCCCTCTGCTCACCGTCAACAAACGCCCCAGCATCTCAGTTCACTATAAATCCCTACGTCAGTGCACTCCTGGACCTACAACCTTTCTATAATGTGTAGTATTAATTACCAATTATTATTAGAATCATACACAAGATAAGATGTAAAATATCTTATGCCAAACCATTATAGCTTCACATAGGGCCCACCCCTCCCTCTTTCTACCAGCAGCCACACAATCCTATTGTTTCAATCCTACAGCTACACCCTATGGTGCTGTGGCCGTTTATGAGCTGATCAGCAACCAGCTACCCTTAACATCTATGGTTACTTATTGAGCCCATCACATGAGTACCCAAACCACACACTGCATTACTAGCTCTTCACAGGGGTCATCAGGTAGGTACCTTCCCTCGTCAGTGTTTTGCTGAATTAAGCCCACAAAACCTCCAGAAGACTCAACAGTGAAGTCTGGCGTCCCAGACCCACCCCCCTCCAAGCTAGCTTTACAGACCTTCCGTAAAGATCTGCATTGGCCTCCCTGGTGACTAAGGCTGTACTGAGCCCCACTGGCACCGTTAATGCATGCTCAGTGCCACCGGTTCCATGTCATCTTCACGTGCTACAATACCAACCACCGAAACAGCTCCTCTACAGTGCATTTCCCCAACTAATCTGTGTTCGTCTCATCCACAACCACTGACTAGACCTTTCAGCTGTTTCTAAAAGCTAAACTAAACAGATATGTTTTCAGACTAGTCTTAAAGGTTGAGATTGTGACTGAGTCCCGAACATTGTCTGGGAGGTTATTCCAAAGGGCCATATAAGAGAAGGCTCTTCCCCCTACTGATGATTTCTGAATTCTGGGAACTATCAAGAAGCCAGCACCCTGTGATCTAAGTAAACGAGATGGTTCATAATTGGAAATAAGGTCTTGTAAATACTCACAGGCAAGACGATGTAGGGCTTTATACGTCAATAAAAGAATTTTATATTTGATTCGGTATTTAATTGGAAGCCAGTGTACTGCTGATAAAACTTGGCTAATACGGTCAAATTTTCTGGTTTTAGTAAGAACTCTGGCTGCTGCATTTTGAACTAATTAAAGTTTATTTAGGTTTCTGCTTGAGCATCCTGATAATAGTGCATTACAGTAATCTAACCAAGAAGTAACAAAATAACAGTGTATTTAACCCTTGCATACATGTTGGTCACTAGAATGGATGGCTATTTATAAGTCATTATTTTCTACATGTACTGGTTTTGATGTTGTAGTTATTCTCTTTAGTGGACATTATTTATCGCCCAGATTACAAGTACAACAAAGCACACAGTAAAGAAAAATGACTGATCAACTGTTATAAACTGCACTTATTTCAAGGATTTTTGTAAAATTATCCTACAAAAAAAGCAGGTAAATAAATTTGAGCACAACAAACAGTAACAAAAATACTGTGTTGTTCAAATATCAATTTTCTATAAGCATTATGTCTGCAATTTAATTACAATGAACATTTTGTTTTAATAGCTATTACTTTCATTTGAAAGCTCAAGTGCTGATTTTATTATCATAATTCAAGCTTGAAAGGCTTAATGAATATACGTGTAAAAAAAAAAAAATATATAAAAAATATATATATATATATATATATATATATATATATATATGTTGTATATATATATATATATATATATATATGTTGTATATGTTGATCGATAATTTGGTCAAAACACAGTTAATGAAATAACACCTCCTCTGCTCTGCTCATTTAATGTCATCACTGATGTTGTCCTACACTCCTTCTTTGTTGCCTCAAGGAAAGCAGTATGGTCCCTCACACCTGATCCACCAGTCTGTGTTGAAGACACTGGAACATCTGTACAAACACACAGTCACTAAAGCTGATTTGCTATACCATCTTGCGCTGTTCTTCTTTAACTTTTTTTTTCAGGGAACTGAAAAAAGGCCCTGATATTTGTGTAATGTAGGCTCTGGCTTAGAAAATTCATTTTGCAAGTTAAGGTTATGAACCTGAAATCTGTTCCATGTCTCCATGGGAGAATCATTCCATATACTATAATTTCCATCATTCTCTGCTGGCAATTTCACACTCTTTTGTCATCTGTAGTCATTAAGTGTTATTTCAATGTTCTACCAAATCTAGAGTTTAGGGATTTAAATTAAAATAGTTGTACTACAATCAGCATGCTTTAGAAACCATTTGTATGAAGGTGCCAAACAAACAATATGTCATATTTGTGTGCTCTAAGGCCTAATTTGTGTGTTAATTATACCAGAGATTTGTATTTTCAAAGACATACAGACACGTTCTAAATGATCAGCTCTATTTTGGTTTAAGCTGAATTAAATTAAGAGGGCATTGATCATGGGAACCACTTTCTGAGGTAGATTTTGAGGATGACAGCTTAAAGGAGCAACTCAATCAGTTTTCCAAGATTTTTGCATAATTCAACTGATAAGATAAACAAAACAAATAAACCCAATCAGTTTTGGAGTAATACTTAGCCTAAAACATGTGCTTTTGAAACTAGAGTCTTTTTTTATACATGCTGGTCACTCTAAGGTAAACTTGCAACACCACAAGTTTAAATTATTATTTCATTTATTCTTTTATTTATAAAATTTTAAACATGACGAAATTCCAATCTTGATTAAACTGGGGGTGGTGAGGGTGCTGTGGTTGTGATGGCTTGTGGCGGCATTGCACACCAGAAAGGTTTTGTGACCTGTGTGTGAACTTAGGACACTTAATTTCAAACACTTAATTTGTGCCCCCATGGACACTTGGGGCCCTACGCACAGTGTGTGATCCACATAGGCAGAGCGTCAGTCCTGCAACTGATTCTTTAGTTCAATAGAAATGAAGCAAACTTTTGACTGCAAATATGTCTAAGACAGTTGATTACATCTGGGCTCAGTGGAAAATTATGTAGATGTGACTTCAGGATGAATCGTTTGTTTATTATAGGAATGTGTAGTGGTTATTCAGTACAGTTAAGCTTGAATATGCTATGCTATGATTTTCATGATAAGTCACAAATCCTGAATCATCATCATCAGATTTAAGTCAACTACAATCTCCAAAGCTCACTATGAACAAGAATAGCTTATCAACCTATGCACATATTTCCTGAAAAAAAGATGAATATCATCACTTTCACTGCTCAGACAAATGTCTGGAAGCTGCTATAGATATTGAGCAGTGAGCAGGAAAAACACTTGCAAGAAATCCTATATGCTTCTCAAATGTCAGAGCAATAACGGAGGGATATTGAAATCTCTCAGGATGATGTGGGTTTTTTTTAGGGTTTTTTTTTTTTGGTAATAAGAATTTCAACCCAAAAGCACATCAAAACTCACAGCCCCTGTGAAAATGAGATGTACTGAGAGCATTGTTTTTTTCCAGCTGTCTGTTTTGTTCTTTTCAAGTTCAGAGATGCATTTGCTATAATTGATCTATGTTTTGCTAGTTCCCTTGATCTCTCCCTAGACCTCCAGCAGGCAACTTTTCCTCTTCGTATTCTTCCCACCATTATCTGAGGAAATTACTTTGTTAGACTGTTGCTAAAGCTGAGTCATGGTTTTTAGCCTCAACAAAACAGAATGAAAAGAAAACAACATTGATAACCTCTTAACAGTCCACTGTATTTTTTGGGGGATTTTCTGGATGAACCTGTATGCCCAAATCTTAAGGCTTTATACAGCAACTACATGAAATAAATGCATTACGCTGATTGTTTTATGTGTTGTAATATAATAGCACATGCTTACAATTTACTACTACTGAACATAAATGTAGATGTTTTTTTTTTTTTACCCCAGAAATCATTTATTTTTGACTGCACATCACTGAATGGACTTTATGTAGGTTCATCTTGCAACTCACCAGGACAGAAACAGAGTGTTCAGCTCTATTTGTTAGGGGCTTATTCAAACATAATTAAAGAATTGCAACTTAAAATCAATGCTTCAATGTTTTTAAAAGTTATTTCACTGTTTTTTCCTCAGTGCTTTTTAGCATTTATTAAAAATGATATGGTGTGTGGTTTGTTTGAAGAAAAATTTTTCATTTGCAGCTCAAAATATTCATAAATCAACCATTTAAATAGAAAAAAATATATAGTTTCCACTTTCATATGGCTCCTTTTTTTAAAATATAAGACAAAAATGCATGTCTGAATGTAAAAAATGTATGCTGCTGTTTAAAATGATAAAGATGTTAATGTAACAGAGGGCTATTGAAATGTTGATGATGTTATGCAAGCCTCTTTCATAGTGCAGTCACATGCACAGCCATCTGTTTCATTGCTATTCCCAAGTCATTGTGATCATAGTTATAGTGTTGAAGATTATATGAGATGTGAAATTTTAGGGTAAAAATGTATGTGAACTTTCCTTCACATTTTCCTCAACAGTGAAGTCTCAAACAATGAATGTAAGCCTATAGAGAGTAAATTTCCTGTCTTCATATCACTGCTTGATCTATTACAAAGCGTGTTTCTCTATGATAACCTGTACCCAATGACAAACAGTCAGCCAGTACATTCAATAGGCCGTTTGAGTAAGTGAGGCTGACATTCATATGGGCTCCACCAGCACTTGTTTTCTTTGCAGACATGTCGTTTGTTATTGGTGCAGTCATTCAAATAAAAGGCCAAGCAAAAGGATGATTGGATTGCTTTGTGCTTTCATTACCCTCTCAACAGATCAATGTGTCTTTTTTTGTCTTTCTCTGTGCAGTATACCATGCTGACTTGCCAAATTACCTCTCGTAAAGGTTATTGGAACTTTATGTCTGCATATACTGATACTTTGTTCCCGTAGCTTATGAATATTTGTGCTACAGCAAATGTGGCATCAGTCAGGTAACAGTTCTGAGCTGGCATCTTTTGTAAAACAGTCTATATTTCATGAAGAAAGAGAAACAAGGCTTAAGTGAAAAAGAACAACACAAGATTGGAAACATAGAGGTAAGAGGTTAAATTTATGTTTAGTCGATGATTTTCTTTCTATATTTATGTACAATTTTGAATAATTTTGAATAATTTTTACGTTTAAAATAATACAATTATAAATTCTAATTTGAATCATTTAAATGTTACTGTAAGTCAAAAAGACTGCTGATTTACATATGGTAAATATTAAAATTTGGTACTTTATTTAAGAAACTTTTTGGATCTATGGTTACTGAAGGTCTGTTTAACATTGTAACAACAGGTTTAATTAGCTGTTTTTAAACACTGATGGTGCCAAGTGGTACAACTTTCTAAACATTCACCATGATATGGAGGATGTGAGTTCAAACCCTGATAGAGGGGCTACTGGCTACTGGCACTATGTGAAGGAAAGAGTCACAATTAACTAGACAGATAGATTGATAGATTCCATTATATTGTCATTGTATTGCCAAATGTGCAAATAGTAGGCAAGCAAATGTGGGCAGCAGGCAAATATAAGCAGCTGTGGGTTTGTTGTTAAAGGACCAGTAATAGGAACAAAGTACACTGAATATATATATATATATATATATATATATATATATATATATATATATA
>BRDA01058341.1:0-11642 GCA_036984385.1 Crenuchus spilurus
CACACACACAGATTGATTGATTGGCACTAAGGCCTGTATGAAGCGTTCTCAGCTGTCCACTTGTACTGATATCCAGGATATCAAATGACAAGAACCCGACTCAATAAAATGTCATTCAGACGTCTCAGTCAAACGTCGTTCTAGGTTTAGAGGAAGTAAAATGCCTGTTATACCTTCATGAGATATATTTTTCTTTTGCCAAAGCTGCACATGATTTTAATAAACCGCTTTAAAGTCCCTCAAGCTCCTTTAAATAAAACAGCCTCTACAAGAGCTGCCATTCAGTCCTCAGCAGTGGAAGCTGTGTACCTTTATGAGCAGATGTCACTTTACAAGAACAACCAATCAAATGCACTGGAGGGTGATCTGTGTTAAAACTGTGTGCAGTTAGTAGGTGTGGGCCTACATGAGCTTAGTCTCTTGGCTGGTGTCGCCCCCTTCGAAGCTGATGGAGGGTCGTTGTTGTTTTAAGCCCCTGCTGGCTCTCAGCATGGTGACATGGCTCAAACACTCTTCTCAGGGTCAGCTACGCCGATGACAACACACACTCTTTAGTCATCTTAAGGCTCCCTGCCCTGCTAAGCTTATTCAGCCTGTGAGCTCACAGAGATGAAAGAGTGCTACAGAGAGTTTCATCACACACACACACACACACACACACACACACACACACACACACACACACACACACACACACACACACACACACACACACACACACACAGAGCAGGATAATGGTTGGAGACTACATCCACAAAGGGCTCATGTATGTGCTGCAGCGTGTGCAGCTTTTTGGATTAGCAACCCATTAACCTTATGTTAAGTGTTACATCATTTGTGGACTAGACAGACTGACAGACAGACCCATGTAACAACGAAAGTTAAACTAACGTTCTGGTATCGTTCTTGCATGGTTCTGTTAAATGACAACGTTCCTGGAACGTTCTTTCAAGGTTTTGACTAAAGTTTGAACAAACCTAGATATATAACGTTCCAACCTAACATTAGCCTAACGATGAACGAATGTTCCCTGTTTGCCACCTGACCGAGTGTATAATAATAATAACATTAAGGGAATGTTCAAAGAACGTTCTAGCCTAATGTTCACACCTAATGTTCTGATGACCAAGCAAGAACTCCACACCATAACGTTCTGTAAATGTTAGCATAACCTAAATGGAATGTTCTCGCAATGTTCTTGCCACGTGCTTTTGTTAGCTGGGGACAGATAAAAGTCTCAGTGCTGATCTACTCTTGTGTCTAATCAAGACGTTTAAATGACAAGTAGTTAAACTTTTTGGGGGAGAACACTGGACTTTTTGAACATTCTGGGAACATTAATGTTCTGGGAATGTTCCCACAATCAAGACTCTTTCCAAGAGAAGGAGAAACTTTAATAGAAGTCAATGGAGCCAAGTGTATTTCTAAGTCTTTTTGGGTTATTTCTTTTAGTACAGTCACCATGAAACGGACACACAATGTAAAGAGCAACATGTTATAATCTATATCAACATTCATAGATCAACTCTGGTACAGTCAAGTTACTTGGTTAGAAATAATTGATGTATAAATGACCATTTGCTTATTTTTTGTTCTTCCAACTTGTTTGGGTTACATGAAGTAAACTAGATATTCTGAACATGTTCCCACAAGCAAGACTGAACATTAGGGGAATGTTTTTAGAATGAAATTTGCTATCTGGGCTGAAATAACTACTCTTTCTATATTCTTAATGCTACTTTACACTCTTAAAAATGTCTTCTTTGGGTTCTTTAAGTGTTCCTGGTTCTATATAGAACCATTTTCTTTATTAAAGAGTCCTTGAAGAACCATATTGAGAAATACTTTTCTGTTAGCATGGTTTACTCCTTCCTCAGTCTAAGCAGTAAAATAGTCATTTATCTTTAAATATCATTTTAAACCAACAGAGATGGTCTCCAACTTCTGGCCATTAGCAACTCCTGTTGGTTAGATGTTTAAAATTAATATCAGTGAGCCACAAATGGCCTCCTGGTGTCAAGCCGTCCTGAATTAGAGCCACATGTTTAGATCCAAACAAAGTAAAAAAAAAAAACTCAATATATCTCAAACACATTCCATTAAAAAGACTGACATTTTGATTATGGGCTGAAACTTATTCAAGTAGCCCCTTTATTCTCTTTTAATGTTAGAGCCCCTCCCTCACTAAATGGAGTAATTATGCCTGTCATTACCCAGCCCGTTTTGCCCCCCGATACAACTCAAAGAGAGGTGTCACTATCTCATCATTATGCTAATGGCACTAGCCGCCTGCAGTTGAAGCTCAATTGGGAGGTGGAGGAGGGTTTGTGAATGAGCGTGTATGCATGGGGGCTGTGGCTCTCTCCGGCCAGTCTCTATGTCTGGATCCAGCATGCTCTCTGTTCTTGTGTGTCTCCGGGCTGATGGGCCAGGACTTGTCTGGGGAGAGTGGTAGAGACGGAGAGACAGAGAGAGACACAGGTCTGGCCCAAAGGCATGCCTCAATCCACCCCCAGCCTGCACTCATCTAACTTCAGATGCTCATTAGTTGATTGAGGATCTGCTTTGAATTGTAGCCTTGTGGACAGAATCTGCATGCCAATGGTAAGGAGATTCTCCAGGACGTCTTGGAGTCCAGGACTCCAGGAAACCTTCTTAGTACAAAAGGTGGTGCTTAATTAAATTGGCCTGCAGTGTCCTGAGAAAACTGCATTTTTCAGTGTTATAAAGTAGGTTCTGGAAGAGTTCCTGGATATAAAGAAAATAAACTTTGACAGCTGTTATCTTTTTATTTATCATATTTGTCCTTCGAACTTGAATGTTTTTATCTTTTTTTTGTAATATTTTGCATGTTTTTCTTGTTTGGTTTATCTTTCTTGACTTACAACAAAAAGTGCTTTATAAATAAAAGTCAGCAACTGAAACATTTTACTTAAATTCCTCACTCGCATAACTACATATTAACTACATTCTTCTATATTATGAAATAATGCACTTTTCTATACTATACTATACTGCATTTTACTATACTACACTATGCTATACTATACACTACTGCACTTTGCTATACTACACTATGCTATACTATATTATACTATACTATAGTGCACTTTACTATGCCATGCTATACTATATTATACTGCACTTTACTATACTACACTATGCTATACTATACTGCACTTTACTATATTATACTATACTATAGTGCACTTTGCTATACTACACTATGCTATACTATACTATTTTGCACTTTGCTATACTACACTATGCTAATCTATGCTATGCTGCAATTTACTATACTATACTAAACAATACTGCACTTTACTACTTGTATGCTACACTATCCTGTACTATACTGCACTTTGCTATACTACACTACACTATACTATACTGCACTTTACTATATTATACTATGCTATACTGCACTTTGCTATACTACACTATGCTAATCTATACTATACTGCAATTTACTTTACTATACTATACTAAACAATACTGCACTTTACTATACTACACTATCCTATACTGCACTTTACTATGCTTTGCTATACCTTATTGTGCTAGGCTATGCTAACTATAATATATTGCACTATATTATACTATACTATTCTAGGCTATGCTGTGCTACACAAATACTATATTATGCTATACTATATTATGCTATGCTATACTATAATATGAACATTGTCCTATACTATACTATACTATATTATACTATACTATACAGTACTGTACTACACTATACTGTTACTATACCACGCTGTGCTATGCTATGCTGTGCTACTATAGAATATTCATAACCTGTCAATATTCTAGATGCAAAAATCACTTTTTATTCCCTAGGCAGTATTACAGAACCATTCATATTGTTCTAAGTCTGCCAGAAAAGCGGTTTTTATTACCTAAAAAATAACCCACTAAAGCCCTTTCCTCTACACAGTAGCTACCTAACATAGCCATCATTGTTTTACAGCCACGTCAGAATTGCCAACTGAGTTTGTGCAGGTGTCACAGTGATAAGCTGGTAAGAAAGGAAGACATGCAAATTCTTTAAGACACATCAACTTAATTTGATATGCATTGGGCTGAGAGTAGGTCTAGTGTGGACATGTCAACAGAAGAGAGTTTGAACCTAACCATGCATAAACAATGAGCATACTTTAACTGTCTGTCCAATACACATCAAGAACATTAGTTTTATCAGAAGTGAACACTTAACGGGGTCATTTTCATGTTGACATTGTGCTAAGAGAAGTGTGTCAGTGTTTACCCCAGTTTGGATTAGCAAGCATCAGTTAAGTGCTCCTTTGCAATTTAGCATGAAGACGCTAAAACATTTTTCATCATTTGTGTATAAATACATGGTTTTACTAGCGCACCTCCATGTATTTGAATATTGTGATAAAGTTCATTTGTGTTCATAATTTAATTCAAAAAGGTGAACTCATTATTTATATTCATTACATGTAAAGCGACACATTTCAAGACTTTTTTTTTGTTTTAATGTTGATCAGTATGAATATCTCATGAAAATCAGAAATCCAGAATCAAAATCATTAGAACATTTCATTTTAAATTTAAGTTTAATTTAATCTGCATAATCAACATTAAACATATGCATTTTATTTATATTATTATGTAAAATCATGTTTTTTTCTAATGTTAACACTGTTTAAATAGCAAAATAAATTTGAATATATTAGAATAATATTCTAATACTTGGAGATACTGGATTTACTGGATTTTTATGAGCTATAAATTCATACTGATCAACATTAAAACAAAAAAAGCTTGAAATTTGTCACTTTGTGTGTAATTAATATACCATATATGACAGTTTACCTTTATGAATTTAATTATGAACAAAATGATATTCTAATATTTTATGATATTTAATTTTTTTGAGATACACTAGTAAGCAGTGATTCAAGGTGTTTGCTGCAAATGCTAAATTCTATAGAAACCAGCAGAGTCAGATCTGTTCACAGTGGCTGGCAATCATTAGAACTAGATGCCCAGCATATTTAATACTTGCAATGTATTGCTTGTAAGACAAAATTATCCCAAAACCAAACTTATTTTTAAGATTTACCACAATTTTACCATCCCTGGAGATTTTACACAGTCAATAAAATTGCTACATTTGTAAACATCACAGTTCCTGGTTCTTCTCACTACTACTGAGTCTGCACATTTCTCTACAATGCACCATTTCACATCAAACCTCTCTGAATGACTGTGATTACATCTCAACCCCCGCCCTATGCATCTAAGTACACATTTTCCATAGCTGAACTCGGGGTTCAGGGAGGATGGCACGAGGTCAAGTGTGCATGGTATGAAGAGTTTGAGCCAGGTCAACATCAATCAGTTCCTCTGTCCAATAAACATAATGGGACTGAATGTGAAGCTGTGTGGTTCTAATGGCCTATAATGGTAGGAGGTCTGACATCATAATAGCTCAATTTCTCCAGCTCTCTCATTAGAATGGTCCCAGAGGCCTGCATCACCACTGTACCTACACACACACTGCAATCATCTCCATCACATATTACTGACCCCATCTGAGAGAGTTCCAGTCACCTTTAATAAAGAGAGCAATCGTTAAGCAATTATACTTAATGAAACAGGCAGCTGTGGACGTTGCCTTATGTATAAAGCTATTATCTCACCAGCCTATGAAGCTCCTTTCACATATTAACATGATCAGGAAAAGTACAGGGTAGGGATGTAGTGATGTTAGGTATGAGTGGCGAGAGATGTCTTTTGAGGACCTCTAAACTTATGTGTAAGTACAAAACATTATACATATTAGGCCTGTTATCTACAGGGGTCAAGCTAGTAATGCACTTAAGTCAACTTTTTAAACTCTTATAAAGTACAGTGGTTATCAACTAGACCCTAGTGGACTGCGGTGGTACTGTGAGGGAGCCATCAGTCTGCGAACCACAAAACATTACAATCAATAAACGTTTAGCCATAAAAATTGACATTATTGTGATAGTTATTTGATTTTGACATCATTTTGGAGTCGAGCTTATTGACAACACTTAGCTCACACTGCTGACTACCTGTTTGTGTATATTTTCAATGTTAGTCAATGTAAAATGTGTCTCCTTTTGACTGGATTGAATAAATGACTAAACAGACATTCTGGTGTCTATTATGCCTGTGCAGTCTTCAGTTCATTATGTTACATTGATTATGTTAAACACACTTATTGGCCACTTTGTAAGGTACACTTAGCTTGTATCTGCACTCATTGTAATTGTGCAACTGGCTGCCGCTTCTCACCGGAGTGTGTGTATATGAAGTGTGTTGATTGTAAAGCATCCTTGGGTGTCTAGAAAGGCACCATATAAGTATAATGTGTATGTATTGTCCATTTTAGCATCACTGATCATATAGGTTCACTTTGTAGTTCTAACATTTCAAACTGTAGTCCATCTGTTTCTCTGTATACTTTGTTCACCCTGTTCTTCAATGGTCAGGACCCCCACAGAGCTGGTAATATTTGGCTGGTGGATCATTCTCCACATTGCAGTGACACTGACGTGGTGGTGGTGTGTTAGTGTGTGTTGGGCTGGTGTGACTGTATCAGACACAGCAGGTGTGTTCACCTTGTAGCTCAGCACAGTTTGTGTTGGTCCTCCAGTCCTTCACTGGTGCTCACAGGATGCTGTTGGCTGGTTGGTGCACTATTTTCACACACTGAAGTGTTATAATCATCAGCAGCTCTACTGTGTCTGATCCACTCATACACCCACTAACACACCACCATCATGTCAGTGCCACTGCAGTACTGAAAACGAATACCTGTTCTGTGGTCGAGGAACATTGCTTACAGTCTGTAATTGTAGAAATACAAAGTGCACCTATATGGTCAGTGGAGCTGATCAAATGAACAATGATATAACGATATAATAATATAATGGCCGATCGGTGTATATGTTTTGGGCCATAGTAAATTTTATTATTGGTAACATGGACCACAGTCTGAAAAAAGATTGGCAACTTCTACTCTACACAGTATGTCTATACTGCTATATGTCTAATATTCTTACATGAATGTAGATGTTCAGTAGGTTTTGGGGTTGATAAAAGCTGTATTAAAAGTTCTGCTGCTGAGAGTCGGCGCCTGAGAAGGAAGCAACATGTGAAATCAAGCATGAAGCATCAAGCGTCCCTCTGTCTTCCTTGCTCTTTATTTCTGGAAACTCTGATTTTTTATGTTAATTCTGACTCCATGCCAAGCTTATGCCAGTCTGTGGCAGAGACTGTATTGTCTGAGGAAAGAGAACCTGCATTGCTAGACAATACCTGATTTACTCTGACGCCTCTGCACAAGCCCAGATCATATAACTAGAAATTTACTGACAAAGCCAGGGATGATCTGAATCCAACTGAATGGCTACCGAGCCGTTTGAGCACGACTTGGAAGTGGCAAAGAAATTTGAAGCTGGAGACAGTACGACAGGCTCCAGAAAGTATTAATCATGGCTTGTTTGACCTGATGGATGAGGGCTTGAGGAGTGGTTAGTATTGGGAGGTTGCTTGTTGACTTTTGGCTGTAGGAGAGCTGCTGTGAATACAAATTGTGCCATATTTACTAAAGTATTACAGATATTTTTCATCTTTGCATTTTTCCCTTTCTCTTTTTGTTGCTTCAGTGATGTAATAATGTCTTATGTGTGTCTTGTGTTTACAATAAACAGCTTGGAAATCCACACGAGAGGCAAATCAGCTGAACTGACTGTTCTTAGATTCACTATTTATTTGTATATTTATTTATTTATATTTATGTGCTAATTGCCTGTGCTCTAGGAATGCCATAGGTATACCATTTAGTCTTATTTAAGAAAAATGTCTATTAGTGACACTATTCCTTATGCTCACATATGTTGTAAATTGGTCTCACTACTTCTTATGCACAGATACAATGTCTGTTGGTGTCACCATTTACCTGTGCTCAGGAACACTGTACATTAGTCTCATTATTTATTGTGCTCTAGTATAATGTCCATTGTAATGATTTAACTGGGCTCAAATACACTGTTTAATGGTATCACTATTTACCTATGCTTAGGAAAGCTAATGTGTGTCACAATTCACCTGCATTAGAATGTTCATTAGTAACACTTTTTATCTGTGCTTGCAACATTGTTTATAAGTGTTATAATTATATATATATATATATACACACACACACAGAGTATATTTTATATGTTTACGTGTGCTTAAGAAAACCATCCATTTGTGTCACCATTTGCATGAGTACATTGTCAATTAGGGACACTATTTACTTGTGACCATGAATATTGTTAATTGCCCCTGTAGCTGTGTGCTGTGTACAGGCTAACCTTACTAATTGCCCATGCACAAGTATATTGTAATTGTACCTATTTACCTGTGTAGTGTCATTATATAGCTCAGGTACACTATTGCTCAGTATCAATATTTGCACCTGCTTGATTGTATTTCTGTTCAGATGACTTAAATAAAATGTAAATTCACTGTAACTGACTATAGATTGAAGGGCTGACTTTTTTAACATAATGATTAAAAACTGTTTTTCTGTTTTTGCACTGTGCACAAACATCTGAAACCTATTCATCAGTAATCATTTCTGCTGTTGTCCAAACCACACAAACTACAAGTGTCCCAATCACTGCAGACATTGTCCAAATGTTTTCAGACTTTTGGAGGCTTAGCCCTGAGCTGAGGCTTTTAAAACTAAATCCAGCTGATACGTACTCAGACTGACAGCCAGAACTGGGTTCCCTACAGGCAGCCCTGGCCACAGCAAGGAGGCATTCCAATGTGGAGTGTTTGTGTCAAACTTAAAGGATTAAAGATCACAAGGAATAATGTTTGGAGTCACCTACTGAACTGATTTACCTCACAGCTGACACTCCCACTGAGCCTGACCTATGAGGCAAAACAAACACTTTTTGTAAGTCATTACTGAAAGGTATTATTCCTTTTGCATCTTTGTAATCTGATTATAATTGTTCAGCACTAACTTACTACACTAATGCAAAGGAATTGGTTTAAAAACTATTGGTAAGACCAGTTATTCACAGACTACTGCAGCCTGAAACATTCTGATAATTCAGTTTTGTTTGGGTAACTCTGACCTCTTGCTGTGCTGGCACGATGAAATAAATCACCTTTACCTTTTTACGCTCTCAGAGCTGATAGTTCCCATACATCTCTGGTTTTATAGTGTTTTGAAATCTCTCAGCCTTTCAGTCTTTTTATTGATATTGCCACTCATGCTGTGCTGGCAGTGTGACAAAGGGCCCAATGAGGACCTCTGCTGGTAATAATATATCTCTAGTCAGTCTCTGTATGTGTTTCATACAGTCACCTTCACAATTATTGCCGCCGCTTCTAAAAGGGCTATAATAAATTCACCTTTTGATAAATTGGCAAAATATCACACTGAAATAAATAAATAAATTCTGAGAATAAAAATCCCTCATTGAGAAATAATCATTTTGAAGTTATTATTATTATTGTTATTATTATTAGTACAAATTATTAGCACCCCTGCATGTATTACTTTGCACAACCTTGCTATGCTAATAAAGTAGCATCTACTAAAAGATCTTATAAGGTTGGAGAATACAAAGCAGGGAATTTAAGTTCATTCCTCTTTAGATTGTTTAGGGTTCTAGACCATTATGGATAGCTCACCCCACAGGGGTTCTATGAGGTTTCAATCAGAAGACAGAATCTTGATTTTTAATATGTTGATGTGGAAATGTTTTGAGTCAATATAGTGCTAAAAGTCCCAACTCATTTTTATTCTTTTTTGACTGAGGCAGACAGACATTGATTTAAAATGTACAGTTTTCATTCCATGTACCCTGAAGTTCTGAGGACCTTTAGAGAAAAACAACAAAATTTGTTTCTAATAATTTTTAGTGGTGACAGGAACTGTGGCACATGTGATTATTTTCTCAAAATAAATTTACTTGAATTAAAGGTGGGATTTTTCTTTTTTTTTTTTTTTGTCTGAGATTGTACCAATTCACCAAAAAGGGAATTTATTATTAGCCTATTTTACTCAACTTTTACTCAACGGTTGCCAGTAATTGTGTACAGGATGTTATTTTTTAGTAGAACAGTGAAGAAGAATATAAAATGTGTAATCTTTTGTTGCTACATCAGTTGACCATAGTGCATGATTCATTAAACTAATCCTGCAATAAAGAAATAATCATAAAATTTGTCAAATATGAGAAAACATATTCTCATGTATTCCAGTCTCATGTACACTCATGTATAATCACTTGTTCTGATGCACTCCTTTGACTGAGAGCTCCTGATTTGTTAGCAGATGTGAAGCAGTAGTGTACATGGTGATTAATCTCTGTTGAACTGATTGGCATGTTTGCAATGAGTGCCCCTGGCCCCTATAGAGCTCAGAGGGGCCATAAGGGGCCAGAGTGACACAGACTGTTTTATTCCCCCATGTCTCGCCCAGCTCGGGTTACTAAGCCCATAGATCACACTGGCACCACTACATGTATACGAGTGCACTTCTGTTAAAAAAAAAGTGAAATCACTGTTCATATGAACATTTCTTTATCTACAGCTCTGTTCATCCTTCACATCAACCATTCCTGGTGCTGGACTGTAGATGTACATGTTAATACAGCTTTTGATTAGTGATGTACCATGACTATAAAAGATATGCCTTTAGTTTAGGTCATACATGTCTAAACATTCATATTTTAGCACAGAGCAAATGCTTGGAACCAGTCAAGATTAACACAAACGTTTGAAGAGCATAGCTTTGACGAATGTATATATTTAATGTATGCTGCAGTTTTACACAGCCTATTTTAGTAATGAGCCCTGTCATAGAGCAACTACAGCTCTTATTCACATTCAGTGATGTATCTAGAACTTCCAAAAGGCACAAACTAATGTTTTTCTCACAAAATTAGTCAAATCAAAAATGTGATTTGTCAGTTTTGCCACTTCTTAATTATGTTGGTAGATAATCTGCTAAGACGGACTTTCAATTTTCATGAAATGAAATATTCTAATATCTTGTGAATTTCTGATTTTCATGACCTGTAAGCCAAACTGATCAACACTAAAAAGGCTTTAAATATGGCACTTTATGTGTAATTATATAACATATATAGCAGTGCTGAGTTCTTGGGTTGAAGCTCCTATCTGGGTGGAGTCTCCATGTTATGCCCATGTCTGCATGGGTTTTCTTTCACTGTCCAAAAACATGCAGGACAGATGAATCGGGTACTCTAAATTGACTCTGTGTTGTGTGTGTGTGCACCCAGTAATGGATTGGCACTCTGTGCTTGACTGAAATATTCTGTAGTGCCCTACCCTGTACCCAGTGACGGGGTAGGGAACCAACTGTCTGTTTCCAATCTTATTTCATATGTAATGAGGGCTGAACTCTCGACTTAATGTACCAAACTGACATCTACATATATATATATATATATATATTGACCTGTCAAAAGTGGCAGAAAGATTGATTGTTTTTTTTTCCGGTCAAGTCTAATACATAGTCATCAATACACAGGGTCACCACAAAGTTCAGTTCTCTGTACACCCCCACCCTTCCTTCTCCTGGTGTAATGGAGGAGAGCGGAATGTGC
>BRDA01058342.1:0-10336 GCA_036984385.1 Crenuchus spilurus
TGGCACTTTATGTGTAATTATATAACATATATAGCAGTGCTGAGTTCTTGGGTTGAAGCTCCTATCTGGGTGGAGTCTCCATGTTATGCCCATGTATGCATGGGTTTTCTTTCACTGTCCAAAAACATGCAGGACAGATGAATCGGGTACTCTAAATTGTCTCTGTGTTGTGTGTGTGTGTGTGTGCACCCAGTAATGGATTGGCACTCTGTGCTTGACTGGAATATTCTGTAGTGCCCTACCCTGTACCCAGTGACGGGGTAGGGAACCAACTGTCTGTTTCCAATCTTATTTCATATGTAATGAGGGCTGAACTCTCGACTTAATGTACCAAACTGACATCTACATATATATATATATATATATATTGACCTGTCAAAAGTGGCAGAAAGATTGATTGTTTTTTTTTCCGGTCAAGTCTAATACATAGTCATCAATACACAGGGTCACCACAAAGTTCAGTTCTCTGTACACCCCCACCCTTCCTTCTCCTGGTGTAATGGAGGAGAGCGGAATGTGCAGGAAGTGTCTACGCTCCAGGCAAATATCTGAGAGCGAGAAAGAGAGATGGAGAGGTGGAAGGATGGAAGAGATGACAAAAGAGGTGAGATGAGTGTTGCCCTTGAGGACTTCACTGTCACGCCCACCTGTTGACTGGAGCTTAAGTGCAAAGACAATGCAGAAGGCAAAACAATCTCTCTCTTTAGAGCTCCTGATCTCTCTCTCTCTCTCTCTCTCTCTCTCTCTCTCTTTCACCAATCCTTCTTTTCTCTGCCTTCAACACTAATCACAAATCCTTATACTCATTTTGTCTTGAACTTGTCTCTATGTCTTTATTTTATTGTTGTCATAATAATATTTTTATTTGGCACTGCATAATGAATGGACCAATAGAAATAGTCCAAAATCTTTAGAATAAAAGCTTGCAACATTAATTTACTTTAAAAGTAGTGTCATCAAAGTTAACATGACTTGCAGTTAGTGAGCCAGTTACACATTTCCTGCAAATTGTTTGATTTTAAAGGTGGAAAACTGTCTTTTATATACTAATTCATTACAAATCATAAATCTTCATCAAATTAACATCTAAAAAGAAGAATATTGTGATGTTCAAAAAGGTAAACCATCATATGTGCTATATTCATTACATATAAAGTAACATATTTCAAGCCTTTTCTGTTTCACTGTTGATCAGTATATGGTGGTACAGTGGCTTAGCATGTTTTCCTCTCAGTCCTGGGGTCTTAGGTTTGAGCCCCTGGGTGGAGTTCCCATGTTCATGGACAGGTGAATTGGTTACTCTAAATTGTCCAGGTGTGACTATGTTTATGTCTGTGTGTGTACAGTGATGGATTGGACCCTGTCCTGGCTAAAGCTATGCGCTGCCCAGCACCCAATGAAGAGATCCAGTGCCTCACCCTGACCCTGACCCTGACCAGGGTAAAGCAGTTAGGATGATAGATGAATAGATACTGATCACTATAGTCCATGAAATATCCCAGAAATCCAGAATCTCAAAGTACTAGTTAAAGAGTATCAACATTAAAACAGAAAGGCTTAAAATATGTCACTTATCATGTATTTAATTTAAAATATGACTGTTTATCTTTTTGGAATGAAATTATAAACATAAATGAACTTTTTCACCATTTGTAATGTCTGGAGATGCACTACAATTATCCACACTATTATACTATCACCACATGACCATGCTCCTCTCTTCCTTTTCTTCTCCAATTCCAAAACCAATTGCATAAACAGACTAGAACTTACAATAACATCTCGTTCACCTATGTGGTGATGGTGGTAGGGGGTGAATATGATGGTGATGTTCACTGTGATTTGGCTAAAAGTCCTGACCATCTCAATTAGCAGGTTATAGAGAGCTGTAGGTAGAACATCCTCATATCAAATTTCCACAGTGTTCCTGTGGCTTGGTGTGAAGAGTTCTGGGATGGGGTGCTTATTTGTAGTGTTGTCGGAATGTAATTGTGAGCCCGTGGCATGTCTGTGACAGAAAGAGGTGGTGAAGTGGAGCCTTAGTCAACAGGGGAAGAGCTCATGCTTTTAAAGCTCATGTGTGGCTTTATGTGGCAGAGGACTAAATTATACCTTTGACAGAATGACATGTTGATTGAGAGGAGTGACGGTGCTCTAGTGTCAGGGATTTGGGTTTTACTTGTTAAGTGAACTTTTCAGAATTTGTCCACACTCTTTGAATGCATACAACCCCAAATCAGAAAAGGTTGGGACAGTATGGAAAACAAAACAGGAACTTTCATTTCATTGCATACTGTATCAACCCAGGATATTTCATGTTGTGTCCGGATAACTTCATTTCCTTCATTTCAGGCCTGTAACACATTCCAAAAAAAGTTGGGAAGGTAAAGCATTTTTCATTTTTTAGCATCATCATTCCTCCTCACAACACTTAAATATATACTTTGGTACAGAAGATACCAAGTGATGAAGAATTTCATGTTATTTTGTTCCATTGTTCACACAAACATGTCTTAAGGTGTGCACAGGTTGTCATTGGCACATTAATCATTTTAAAATTATCCCACATATTCTCTACCAGAGAAAAGTTAGGACTGCAGGAAGGTCAATAATAAATCTATTATTAAATAATATTCATGTAATCGTCACTTAAATTGCTGTATTTTGACTGTTGCTATGTTAGCCATGTTGAATCACTTTGTTTCACTGAGTTTTATTACTACTTACAGCAGCTTTGTGTTTGAATACTGTAAAACATAAACCTAATCCATTATTGGGGTGGCTCATCCATGAAGGATTATCACTGCTGGATTAAATAAATAAGTCAATAAAATAAAATTACTATATACAAGTCTAAAGTAACAAAATTGTTATTCAGTCACATCTGAATCCTGGCGACCATATGGATAGTCTTCCTGTCTTCTGTTTGGGTCTTCAGGCTTCTTCCATGGATGTCTTTCCTCTGATTGTATACATCCATTTTGTTACAGGTTCTCTTCCTCTTTTACCTTCAACTGGTCCAGCATCAGTCTTCTCAATGGATTCTTCTCATAATGTGTACAAAATAAGAGATCTTCAGTTTGGTTATTTGGGCTTATATTGAAATGTGAGCTTTGATTTGGTCCAGAATCCATTTATCTGTCCAAGCTTCTCTCAAAAGCCTTCAACAGTTCAAAGGCATCAATATTCCTCCTGTTTGGTTTTCATATACATAAAGAACCACAGAGAAGACCACAGTCTGGACAGTTTTAGTCCTTGTTTAAAGAGACAGATCAATACATTTTAAGATCGTCTTCAGTTCCTTTGCTCTTCTTTTACTGAATGTGAGTGTTGTACTTACTGATTGTTGGATACATTTTTGTTAATGACTGATCCAAGTAGGTATCAACAATATAAACCTGTCCATTTGATGTTAAACCATCATGCCTGACCAAAGTGTCCTGCTCTGAGTTATTCACCTGCAAATATAGTCAACCTGCATGTTTACACACATTCTGATTTGGTCTATGATGCACCAACCAATGTTTAGGTTGAGTTTGTTGGGTCAGTGGGCTTTAGTCATTTGTTTGGATATGGAGTCCCAGGAAAGCCTTTAAACTTGATCAACACTTCATACATACTTTGTGTGATGTGAAACAGCACCTGGAGCTGCCAAAGACATTCAAGGCTGACAGCATCACATGAAGACATCAGGATATATTTTATAGCCTAAAGATTCCACTCGGTAATCCAGACATGTCAGTGTTTTGTGCAGCGGTACAGTATTTCACCACTCTGTCAACTGGGCCTTCACGCAATGAAGGAGTGACAGCGTGAATGGTGTTGAAGCTGCTGAAATGAATTAGAAATGGACTGCATGATATCAGCCTGAGATGGGGAAATACCTGCTGAGATGCTGTGAATGATCCCAGCTGCTCCTGTCTGGGATCTCTTCTGCTTTACGGTCATTTGAAGGCTAGAACAGCTTGGATGCTCTCAGAATCACGGTCTCAGTTTCAGCCTTCAGTCTCTGATCTCTCAAGCTCCGTCTCGCTTCGGTGGCTGCCTCTGCTTTCATCTTAACACCTACCCATCATCTACAGCTTTAGTTACCACAGGCAGAAATACAAGCTGGGAAGAGTTCAACCAGACAGAGCTGCAATAGTCACAAATTCATGTGTACATTTTATTTTCAAATATTCCAATTAGACCTTATTTTTAGTTCTAACAATACCAGATTGTTTTTTGATGACTCAGGAGACCTAATAGAGACATTAGATACATCAGGTTGAGATAAAGGTTAATCCTGCATGAGACATGATTGAGTTCATATTGAGATTTTTATCTTTAGTAAATATGAGTGTTAATATATTTTGGGAAATCTGAGCACAATGTGAGACTTTATTGAGACTAATACTCAAAAAGAGACACATGAAACAGTGTTTGAAAAATGCAAAAAGCAGACAAAGAAGTAATTGTTTTTGGGTGCCAAAGGCCATAGTATGAAGGAAGTAGCTGAGGTTGCAGGTGTATTGAATAGTATGGTCATACAGGTCTACCAGCAGTGGCAAAAATCTCAGTCTAGAGGAATTTGTTTTAATTGAGATAAAATCACATAATTTACATAATGGATATGGTCTGCAAACTGCCATTTAACAGTATAAAATGATGAAAATGCCAAATTGGTATGGCCAATTGGTATTGTTGTTTTTGATACAGTGTCAAAAAATTGTAATTTTGTGAAAAAGTAGATTTGTGATTAAAAAGGTGAACTATCATATATGTATGATCGACATATTTCAAGCCTTTATTGTTTTAATGTTGATCAGTATAGCTCATGAAATCCAGAATCTTAAATTGTTATAATATTTCATCTGGAACTTAAGTAATTTACTATTCAAACAATATCAACATTAAAACAACAAAAGTCTTAAGTCACATTATACATAATGAATCACAAATGATAATGAATTATCTGAGAGTTTACCTTTTTGTATTAAATTATGAAATCAAATGCACTTTTTCACAATATTGACATGTTGAAGGTGCACTAGTGTGCCAAAGTGTAGGCTAACTTGTTATTTTTCCTTTCATTCCTTTAAGTACAGATGGGGAAGTGAGGACCAGTGTCCAGTACAATTAGCTGATTTCTCTGCTCTGACACTACAAGTAAATTTGACAACTAACTTCTGAGTTCAAGTGTAATTAGTGTGATTCAAGTGTGTGGAAGCAGGTAACTCAACAAACTATGCAGGAATTCAGGCTTACACAATCAGACTTCACCACCACTGCTCTAGATATGTAATTAGTGGTGGACTTGCAGCTTTACTCGAAAAAAGAATGTTTGCACAGATTTTGATTTTGTAGCTTTAGAATTTGATTATTTAATTAATAACCAACCTGCACCACCTTTGGGTGATGAACAGAGAATGAAAAAAAACAGACTTTAAACCAGAACATTATTTCATTATATTTTATTTTATTGCTTCTTTATTGACTCTTTTTTTTGCTGTCTTGTCTCCAACGTTCTTGTCAGTGTGTCATGTGGAGACTTGCCCAGATTTGAACTAGCAACCACACAGGCCAGGGTTTATCCATCAAGCCACTAAGTTTTCCCACCCACTGCCCCATGTTATTTAAAAGAATGACAGGGGGGAGGAGCGTTTTAGAAGAGCTAATTCTCTCCTTGTAATAATTTCAGAAGAGTTATTAGAAGTAATAATTTAAGAAGCCATTTTGGTGTCACGGACAGGCAGGGAGGAGTGTTGTATGGTGGAGTGGGTGGTGTTGGGGACAGGGAGGGAAGAGTGTGGTATGGTGGTGTGGGTGGTGTTGGGGACAGGGAGGGAGGAGTGTGGTATGGTAATGTGGGTAGTGTTGGGGACAGGGAGGGAAGAGTGTGGTATGGTGGTGTTGGGAACAGTGAAGCAGGAGGATATGTAGTTGTGGGTGGTGTCAGGGACAGGGAGGGTGGAGGAGGCTAAATGCAAAACCATCAGTCTAATAAGCACAATTGCTAAATGTAAACAATGCTAATTAGAGTAGAACAATAAAGTTTGTTGTATTGCTAGCATTAGCTTAGCTAACAAGCTAACAGTACAAAACAGCCCAGAACAGGTTAAATGATGTCTTTCTGTCAGTACAGCACAAGTCATTTAACTTCACTCACTCAGTTTGGAGTCTTTATCTAGAACTTGTAAGCAGCGTCTGAGCTGAACTGAATTGTGTTTGTTTTTTATCTGTTGTAAATCTGTAAGGTGTGCTAAGGGTTAGCCAGTGTTACTAACAGTAAACTTAACGCTGTGATTTGTTGGTGTTGAAAGTTGAACATTTAAACCTATTTAAATAAAATAGAGACAATATCCTCATTATTTGTTCATGAATTTCAGGCGTGGATACCGATTTAACTCAGTTGCATTTCGGGATCGTTTGTGGAATACAACCCTAATTGGGCAATTAAAAATATGTTTGTTGAAATGCTTCATTTATTGTTGTTTATTGTAAACATGTTAGTGTTCAACTAGTGTTTATAGTTTATTTAACAAAAGTTAACTATACATTTTATATTAATTTCAGATAAGGTGATGTATTTCAACTCAGAAATTCTAAAATAATTAAATTTTCTAATAATTTGAGATTCTGGATTTGTGATTTTTAAGAGCTATAAGCAAAACTGATCAACAGTAAAATAAAGAAAGGCTTTACATATGTCATTTACATGTACTGAATATTAAATATGACTTTTAAATTATGAACAACAATGAATGTAGCATGTGTAATGTGTTTACAAGTCAAACTTTTTTTGCTATGTGAAGCTAATTTTTACGTTTGGTTATGCAGCATGTAATTTTTAAAAGAAAATTGTAAAAATATTCAGACGACAACACATCCAAAGTCTCACATTGCTCACTATGCTGCTTAAGGTTCTGAGTAGCTAATAAACATTTCATAACTGATCAGTTTGGCAGTTTTATGGCTATTTAGCTACTTTTAGTTCCAGCCCTCATGTCCCTCATTAGCACCTCTTCAGGCTGTGGAAAGCCAGCATCATAAATAAAACTTCTGCTGAACCCTTGTCGACATAAGAAAAACACACTAGTCTTCTATGTCAGTGTAGCAGAGTGTGTCTGAGCGACAGACAGTGCACTGCATGTCAGAGGGTTAAATATCTGATCTCGTTTGGCCAGTTTTGCCTTGTCTTTTGGGCCTGCTTCATTCATCATGAGCTCTGACATGGGGCTCAGTGCAGAGAAAGTGCTCAGACTCGCTCAATCAATCACTGCATCAGTCAGCACTCTGTGTCAAATCTGCTTGCTGGCTCGCCAAAGGGGACAGAGGCCTTGTCAGGGACAGATTGACCCTGTGATAGTGCTAAATCTCTGCAAGACAGACCCAATGTGGCCTGAGCTGATAATCTACTGACATGTATTTCATAAGAGCTGTGAAGAGTTTTCTTAAGATCACTCCTCTGCATCTTAAATCTGCTCAAAATATTTAATATTTCTCATTATGAGATAGTTGTAAGAATATTATTACAAGTATATTGAGCCAATTTCTTTATGTATATAGAATATAAGATAATATAAATGTGTCAGGGCTTTCAAATGACATATTATTAACATTAATAATGAGTTATTGTTCAAATGTTTAAGTAATTTTATACAAGTCCAATCCTCATTCAGAGCTGATTTCAGATAAGAACTTATCATCAAATAATGAAGCACCATATTCATGTGTTTTCTTGTACAAAACCAAAGTTTCAAACTTGGACAGTGGATATATGTGTGAATGTTCAGCTTTTTTAAATCATGTTCAGTGTATACAGCATCAATTTATATCAGATTTTAAATGGAATAAAATTGATATAGACATGTTTTCTTTCTTTCTGACCAGTTGTTAATTTTCTGTAAATAAATGCTCTAAATAACAATATTTATATTTGGTAGAAATGTTGTCAGTAGTTTACTGAATAAAACCAAAATGTTAATTTCACTCAAACACATCTATAAACAGTCAAACAAGAGAAAGTGGCTTAATTTTTTTCCTAGAGCTGTAGTTACATTTGACTGTATCTACATAAACTTGTATTATTGTGGGCTGCTAAGTCAATTCTAACTCGTGACCACATGGATAATGTGGTCTTCTTTCTGGGTCTTCAGGCTTTTTAAAGACTTGTTAATTATTTCTCTGATTGTATGTATCCATCGTGTTGCTGGTCCTCTTCCTTTTACCTTCAACTGTTCCAGTATAACTGTTTTCTCAAGTGATCTGGCTCTTCTCATAATATGTCCAAATTAAGAGATCTATAGTTTGGTTATCTGAGTTTCCAGCGAAAGTTCAGCTTTGCTTTGGTCCAGGATCTCTCAAAAGTCTACAACATCAAAGTTCAAAAGCATCAGTATTCTTCCTGTTCTACTTTCACATCCATAAAGAACCACAGAGAAGACCAGTCTAGACAGTTTAAAGAGACAAATGGTTAGTTTTGAAGATATTCAGTTTCTTCATCCTTGACTGCTGTGATTGTTGGATCAATTTTTGTTAAACATTGATTCAAGTTGGCCAAAGCTGTCCATCACTTCTACATTTTTTCAATCATGGATCAAGTCAGTGGTATTTCCTAATGCCATGACTTTTGTCTTCTTTATGTTCTCCTGAAGTCCCATCATTTCTTTAACTTTTTTTATAAGGACATCCCAATTTTCTGCAATTACATGCATTTTTAATTGGATATTATTATAAATGATCACAATTTATAATAAAACTCCAAAATGCACCTCTTCATCAGACGTGAATTTCCATCTTCTTATGGCTTCCTTCAGGGGAAAAGGTAATAGGACTATAAGTAGGAGCTTTAACACCTCAATCCAGGTTTTTGGAATGTCAGCAGTATGAGCAATGGTGTACTGACGTGCATTTGTTTGAGTTTTAGGCTTCAGCTCTTCAGTGAGCATTTCACTGTAATGAGCACTGTTGACTGTTGTTCCATGAAGATCATAAGTGGGGTGGCCATTTTTGTTGTACTGCAGCCATAAATGATTTGATGTAATGTTCAAATCTGCACAGCATTTATGGAGACAGCAACCTAATACAGAAAGTGTTGATAAGACATTGCGAGCAACAGTTTCAACATAATGATGAAACAGTTATGTAATTTTACAAAAAATATATGAAAGAACAAAATATCCACAATATTTAATTTTTGAAGATGTACTAGTACATTAAATATGGAATTGTCAGGCTATTCAGGACCCCCACCCCCACCCCACAAATTACTAAAATGTAATTATTGCTACTATTGTTAAAAAATCTCCACCCTTAGGCTGATCCCTGTTGGTACAGAGATGAATTTTCACACTCTTAGCAGTTAATCACAGTGAGGAGAATTTTGGTGAGAAGAGGAAATTATCCTGCAGCTCTGCTAAATGCATGAGAGTTAACAGAGCGAGACACATTAGCTTTTAGCTTCTAGCTTCTCATGTGGAGTGCTCCATCACTGCTGACCAGTAGAAGATTCAGAGGTGCTCACCTTTGAATCTGTCAGCCCCTTGAGGTGTATGTGACTAAAGTGGAGAAATAGCTGCAGGTGTTTTAGAGGGAGATCTTATCTGATCTTAACTGAGGAATGACACCTTAATGGAGCAACAGGGGTGCAATTACGTACCCCCCCTCCTTTGCTCTCCTCCCTCTGTCTCCCTCCACTCCTCACCACTCTCTGACTTCACTGACAAATTAAGATTAAAGACGTAGATAAGGCCTGGTTCCTCCCTGTCTGTCCAGCACACAGCTACACCTCCAGCCTGTGAGAAGTCAGGAGATTCCATCTCAGATTGTGTACAGCACACTGAGACACACAGAGAAGAGCCAGCACATCTCAGTGTGGCTAGTAGAGGTAACAGTTCTGTCACCTGACTGTGTTATATCAACTATAATACACTATATACTAGTCATCACCAATCATACAATACTCAAAGTTCATTTGTGAGAGACATAATCTAAAAGAAAAAAATCTGGAAATCACAATGTATGATTTTTTAATCATTTATTTGTGTGTTACTGCTGCAAATAAGTATTTGAACACCTGTGAAAATCAATGTTAATATTTGGTACAGTAGCCTTTACAGAGGTCAAACATTTCCTGTAGTTTTTCACCAGGTGTGCACACACTGCAGCAGGGATTGTGGCCCATTCCTCCACACAGATCTTCTCCAGATCAGCCAGGTTTCTGGGCTGTCACTGAGAAACACAGAGTTTGAGCTCCCTCCAAAGATTTTCTATAGGGTGTAGGTCTCGAGACTGGCTAGGCCACTCCAGAACCTTGATATGCTTCTTTCGGAGCCACTCCTTGGTTATCCTGGCT
>BRDA01058351.1:0-10522 GCA_036984385.1 Crenuchus spilurus
GATACTAATAATACATACATCATTCTGGATTTTAGAAACAAGTTAAATTTATTAATTGTCATCAAACAAGTCAACTTACATTAAACATCAATTATGAAGTTGGTGCTACTGAACAAATACTAGCTTGTCAAACCATTAAAACATAATTGAACTTACTTAATTTACATGTATTATTGTGTTTGATGTGTCTAACAGTCTATGTGGCATGAATGTGAGACTCTTCAGAGTGCTGTGAGTCTCCTTGAATTGTGTGATGTTCATGATATATGAGAATGTGTGCGGTACATGTGAGTGTCTATAGTGTGTATGAAGTTTTGAAGTGTAGTATTCTAGAGTGTGGTATGTTGAGAGTCTGAAGTATGGGGTTTAAGATTTTGTGTGTAGGTGTGTGCAGTTCTCCAAATATCTAGTGTGTAAATACTTCAATAGTATCTTCACATAATGTAGTATGTTTGGTGTCAAATATATGTGATGCATGTGTGTGTCTGTCTTTGGGGTGTCTGAGCATGGTGTGTGTACTGTGTGGTGTATACTGTGATTGAGAATCTGTGTGTAGTGTATGTGGTATGTTAGTGTGTCTATGTGTGGTATGCAGTAGGTGTGGTTTGAGTTTCAGTGTGATGAATGTAGTGTATTTGGTGTGAAGTATATGTGTTTGTGTTTAGAATGTAAAATGTGTGTGGACAGTGTAATGTGTCCAGGATTGTGCGTGTGGTGTGTGATGTGTCAGAGTGTAGTGTATTTGGTGTATAGAGTTTGTGGTATCTGAGAGTGTGTGGTGCATGTAGGGTTTGGTAGCTGTAACTTTAACTATCAAAGGAACACTTTTGTGGGCCGGCATTTAAGAATAAGAACAGTTTTGAGAAGCCAAATTAATAAACATTGCATGAAGGACATAAAGGATTTACTCTGCTGTCAAAATATTTCCATTTTAGTTACACAACCAGTCGAAGTCCATTAATTTTCTCAGAAAGGTGCAAACCTTGACATTCATAGAGTGTTTCTTCTTCTACAAAACGTTTCCACTTTTTTTTGCTGATAACCCTTTCAGTGGAAACATTTGAGCCTGTTGGGTTGATTCCCACAAAGCACCTGGAAAAAAAACAAAACAAAAAGGAACAGGAGTTATAATATTAATAGTTCCATATTCTGATGATACTCCAAAGCTACATGTAAATAAAAAAATAAATAACTTAGAACTGTAGATCCTACCCAGAGAAAGACAGCATTACATGCAAACAAATTTGTTTTGAAAACACAAAAAGGACAATATGTTCTGCGTTTATATGATGTGAAACTTTCCCTCTGAACACCCCAGTCTATCTTAACAGAACTGGCGTGAAATTAAAACGGTAATTTATTGTTATTAGCTCTCTGTATTTCGAAAATATTATTTTATATCCTATCCTAACTTGCCCCAACTATCACTGTATTTGTTAAAAACTACAATAAATTGCGTTCAACGAACCTTTCAACGCTCTTAACGCTAAATGGTGAACGGTTAATTTTGAAGGAAGCTAACGTTAGCCGGTTAAACAGCAGGACAAACCAAGAAGAATGCGTATATATAGCCGGTTCTAAGCTTTCAAAAAACATCATGGATAAACAAAATTAAGTGTACTTAAAAGACACTCGGTGAGACTAAAACATATTTTAACCTGAAATTAAATAGTTTTTACTCATTAGCCTTACATTAGCACTTAGCTCGCGAGCAGCTTTCCCTCCAGGCTGTTTCAGAAACAAACTACCGTAATATCACATATAGTCGCACAAACAACGTATCAGTAAGAAAATTAACAATACCAAGCCTCGTTCACTAGATTGGTTGGTCAGTCTAACATAACATGTATCATACACATGAACGGTGTGTTTTTACTTACACAAGTTCAAGAGCTGCTTCTCTCGGGTGCTGGAGAAAGTGGTAAATGCTTGGGAAACCTCTTCTTTCCGGTGGAAAATTGTACCGCCTGTTTTTTCCTCACAGTTTACTGTAAAATATACAGTTAATGGATGTATTTGTGTGGCATCCCACAATGCACGGCGTTCTACAGTTTATTATTGTAAAACTGTGAAACAGTATTTTACTGTATGATTTTACTGTAAAAATTACAGCAATTTTTTACAGTGTATTTGTATGTTTAGATTTTCTAAAAGTAAGCTTTTCTTGTAGTAGACTGCTTTTTCTACAGTCTATTTCAATGTAGCTTCTGCCTTTCGCTGTACAGAACAAACACATATGCTTGGACAGGCATACAGGCTTAGTTGTGTAGAGCCACACACACGAGCGTTAATGGAATGGCTTGTATAGACGGGGGGTGTGAAGCCCTGTCCGCTACCCGCTGATGAAGAAATCAAGTGGAGGCGAACCCTGCTAGCACAAGCTGCCTGCTGCAGAGCCATGCTGCGCACGGGCTGTTCCACAGCGGACACGAACCCCAGCCAGACGCCTGATTACAAATATGCTTCATTTATGGTAAAAGTTGGCCGTCTCTGAGATGGCTCTGAAATGGTGGCACTTCTGAGAAAGAAGACATTTACATGCAGGCATGCATAATGTATTGTACTTGAATTGTTGTTGCAATATTAGTCTCTGTAATAGTGATAGCAGAGACGACTTTAATATGCCAGTGAGCCCTCGTTTGGACCGAGCCATTTAAGTTTTAGTGGGTACTTTGATGAATCAGGTCATTTACATGATTTTGAAGACATTTGACCAAACTTTTAATCTAATTATAATTTCTTAACAGTCCATTGTATTTTCCATCTGAATTTAAATTTTAAAATCTTAGGGGTTTTGTACAGCAACTAAACGTTATACAATGGTCCTTGGGATACGAGCAGACCAACATACAAATTTTTTTAAGATACAAGCTGCGACTTCGTACATATTTTTGTTTGAGATCTGAGCGAAATTTCAAGATACGAGTGGCTGCTGCTAGTTGGCGCACTGGCACAAAGGTCCAGTATGGGCAGCAGAACACCTGCGTCTCGTTCTATCTCACGTTTTACCCTCAGAATTAAGTCCAATCTCATGCGCTGTACTCCTTCTTGCATATTTATTGAAAAAAAAAATGATAGTAAAAATGTTTTAAACTCTTAAACCTATTTAATTATAATAACATACATACAGTAATTATGTTAAATAGTTTTGTACGGAATTGCAAAGAATGAACCATGGCATCCCATTCTTCAGCCAATTGCTGAATTTCTTGGCAGCAGTCAGATGCTGAATTGAAATGGGAGAAGAGAGATTTTACTGTACAGCGTGCACTACACATCTACACAGTAGCATCAAATTTCCAGCGAAGTTAAAATGCTACAGCGAGAATTCCCCAAAAAATTATTTTACACTAATATTGATTGAAATCTGAAACTGAAATATTTTCTTATGCATTGGTAAAGTGTATTTATGTGTGTTTCTTAATTAATGATAATGGTCTTTTTGTCCATAATTTAGGATGGTTTGGGGATGTTTCACAGGGCTGGAACAGATTAAATCTATTTAAGTTATTTTAATTGGGAGAATTGTTTGATATACAAATTGATTGACATACAAGCTCTGTTACAGAACGAATTAAACTCGTATCTCAAGGTATCACTGTAAATGCTAAATGCTGATGGTTTTTGTAACCACCAGGTGCCCTTCACATTAGCAAACAATGTGTTTGTGATATGTAATATAATAAGACATGCTAATTATTTACAGATGAATGTAGCACTTTTAGATTTTAGCCTTCACCAGGACAACAGAGTGCTCAGTTCTATTTGTTTGGGATGTATTAGACATCAGTGAAACATTGCAAAAAATCAACACTTCAGCAAAATTATGACACATTGGTTTGTTTGAAGCAAAATCATTAATTGGCAGTTTAAAGTAGGCAAAAATGAAACTTCAGTAGAATAAAGAGGGCTACAGATGTTATATGACACCTTCCTTGTATGTTTCTTAGAAAATAAGAAAGTAATGAACCTGGAATGGAATATGTGCTGTAGCTGTAGCAGACACAGACAATTGAAGAGGATACCCATAGCACAGCAAGGGTTCACTAATGTGATTTTCAGGAATTGGTCCAACGTACTAGTCATCCTGCTAGTCTAAGCTGTATTACTGCCCATGTGCTTTCCTGGCTTTGATACTTTTACTGTTTTTGATTATTTTTGTGGTTTTGCCCTTTTTGTGTTTTGTTGTATTGAATCTTTTAGAACAATTTGCACATGAATCCTTTTGTCATGTCATTATGACAGTGGTTCTACTATAATGTAAGTTATATTGTAAACATAATATATAGTATTATAGTACTGTGATCACAATATTGCATTTAATACCATACAGCTACTGCAGGATATCAAACACATTGGGGATATGCAGGATATCAAACACAATACACATGCCCATTTGTTGACTCTCCCAATCACTAGTAATGTCTTTGTGTCAGGCAGTGGTGAAGCGATTGAAAGACGAATGCAAATGCGGAGAAAAAACAAAACGAGGATTTATTGGTACAAACACTGATGAAAATAAAAACAGCATGGTGGCTGAAAACTGAGAACATAAGCAAAGCTGATACAAACCTAAACCTGAGACAAAGCTAATGAACTTGACATGAGTATAATACACACACAATACGTAAGACAATGACAAAGATCCATGACCAACAAACACACAGACAGAGCTTTTAACGGCAGGTGTAATTGAATCAAACAAGTGGCAGCTGAAACTCATAAGTGATGTAGCAGGAAATGATAAATAAGGAAAGTGCAATAACCGAACATAACCACAAGGGGGCAAAGCCTGACACTCTGACTCTAGGAGGGTGCAGACTAACACAGGCCTTCTCTGATGCAGGAGAAGTCAAGCGCCGCCTCTTTTCCAACTGCTGCCGATACATCACTGCCGGGTAGCCAACAAACTCTGAGGAAAGCACAGGATCCCCAGCTATGATGAATCACCTGGCAGACACCTGAGCCAGTCAGTATTTAGTTGTGCTGGGAATAGAGCACCATCTTACCTGCCCAGAGAGAGCACAGCCAGTTTTTGCTCTCTTGGGCCCCGGCTGATGATGGCATGCACCATGATCAGGATTCAAACTTGCGTTCCTCATATCATAGTGACAGCACCTCAGTTCACTGAGCCACTCGGGTCCAGGCTACATTTTTTCTGTTATCATGCACAGATTGTCAGCCTCCTTCTACCATTTATTCTGACTATGAGACTGTTTACCAGATATTATTTGGATGATGAGCCATTGTTGGGCAGATGTTGCTGTTGATTTTAAAGTGGTCCACCACACCAAGGCAAGATTAGCTCTGGACTAAGATGTTGACCACTAATTAATAATTAGAGAATGGCTAACACAAACTGCATGTGGAAACCAATGGACTACAGTCTGAGTGTAAGGAGGAGTTACTGCACTAAGAGTATATGCATCACTAATATATATCACCCTCAGCATATGAAACCATGTCCATACAGCAAATTGGCATGGACACTGCTTTTTCTCATTTCACATGGGCAGCACCAAGCTAACTTCATCATCCATAGAATTTCATCCTCTAACAGCGCAGGATGAAAGGGGAGGTGGAGGAGAAAGAGAAGTTGAGGAGGAAGAGAGAGAGAATGTGGCTGTAGGGCTGCAGACATGAATCCCCAGCCTTTCTTAATTATATTGTGCAGCGCAACGTGAAAAGGTGTCAGATGCCCACAGAAGCGGATCTCTCCTAATGAATGAAAACAGATGGGAAGGACTGCGAACAGAGAGACTGCCAAGAGATCTGGGAGGCGTAGCAAGAGAGAGAGAGAGAGAGAGGGTGAGAGAGAGAGTATAGTTTGGTTGGCTAAAGGGGTCTCTACTGATTAAGGAAAAGCGTGACAGGTCCCTGGGCCCCGGGCTTTTCTGCTTTATTGAGAGACGGAGGGACAGAGACTGAATCCAGGCATCCACACAGGCACAAACACACTGCAGCTGTGTGTGTTTGCATGTGTGAACATGGGTGTAGGCATATATGCACGCATGTATGAGGGAGACAGAATGATTTAGACAGAAGAGTCAAGAAGAGAATCTGGATGGAGATGAAAGATGAGAGAGATAAAAAAACGAAATAAGAATTTAACTTTTTATCTTTAAAGACTCTCATAACTTCATAATGTAGATGACAATGGGTTTTCAAGCTATAGTTGATGATGAAACATGTAGTCAGTCAGGCAGACAACCAATGTAGTCACTCAAGCAAAACATATAAAGCCTGAAGTCTGCTTTATGTTTGCACTGGAGCCATATGGCAGATGTAGTTAAAGATGTACACCAAATTAGCATTGTTCATTGTTACAGAAACAGAGTGTAGATCTGTAAAAATGGATAAAAGCCCAGTGTGTGTATGTTCTTTTGCACAACCCCAAATAAAGAAGTGTGGGGCTGTATGTAAAATGTAAATAAAAATGCATTTACTGTTTTTATTTCATTAGACATATGAACCCAAAATATTTCACATTTGGTTTGGTTCATTTCATTTCTTAATATACATCCATTCCTGAATTTTTGATCTGCATCACACTCCACAAAAAGATGGGACATCAGTAATGTAGGGCTAGAAGTGATGTAAAGAAAAACTAAATACCGGTAATGATGTGATTTTAAATGAGTCAACAAATAATTGTCAACCGGACTGATAAGTCCAAAATCCAAGGTCTATCATGCTGTGGGGTTGTATGAGTGCCCAGGAAAATGTAATTTATACTTCTGTGATGACAGCATTAATGCAGAAGTCTTTTGAGATATTAAAGCAACATATGCTGCCTTTAAGATGACATCTCGCATCTCTCCACTTTAAACTACTTTGAAACTGCTGCACCTGCACTCTATATTATATTATATCACATAATCTGTATAACTGTATAACTACTGTCCTCTAAAGAGACACTGCAGTCAGAACACTGTGCACTTTAACATTCATAAATGACACTTTTGGTAATTTTGTATTGCTGCTCAATTGTAGCACCTACACTGCACATAACTTATTGGACTTCTGCTTGTGTACTTTTTATTTCATGTTTCTTAATATATTTTGTCTCACTTTATTTTCTCATTCTATTTAAATGTTGACACCTGCAGCAAGAAAAATTCCTTGTACCTCTGGTGCTTGGAGAATATTCTGATTCTGATCTTTTCCAGGGACACCCATGCGTTTTTCTAAAAGACAATGCAAAAGCACATGCTGCACACATTACAAAGGCACAGTTGTGGAAGAAGAGATTGGCCTGTTCCAATTTTCCAAAAATTGGAAATTCGCGACATAGTCAAGTATTTTGAAACAAAAAACGTGATGATGACCCTTTACTGTTGCACAGCTTAGGACATGTTTGCAGGAAGAATAACCCAAAGTAACTCCTGAAACACTTCATCACTTGGTATTGTCACTGCAAAAACATCGTGTCGTGAGAAGAAATGGCTACATTGCAAAGTGGTAAATGTTTTACTGTCCCAGCATTATTTAGAATGTAAAATATCAAAGTAAATGTAAATGTAAGAAACACAAAAGTTGAAAAGCATCAATGTTTTGTCCAACTTCCACATTCAAAGAACAAAGAACACACACAAGTCTGGATTTGTGTTTGTACAGAAAATCATTACATTTAAAGATGTTCATAAAGTCTTTTCTCTTTGTTCTGCTGATTATAAATCTATGTCTCATTTCTTGACTACTGGATCCTGTGCAGTGCCGTGCGGTGAGGTTCATGGTTGGTGAGGCACGGACTCCTTTAGAGTCGGATTTACAAATATAGAAACCCAAAAGGGTAGCTTATTCAATTGGCTACTGGTTATTTCGTATCTCATCAGCGTTCTTCACACACACACACACACACACACACACACTCACACTTGAGGTACGTATTAAAGGTACTTAAAGATAAGAAAAAACGTTACAATTACATCAGCGAGAGAAAGCAGCATTTGCTCTGCACCCTCTGTGCTCTTGACTCACTCGCCTCTGCGTAAAAGGACAGCAGCAACAAGCACCCATTGGCTCACGTACGCCCCTCTTCGATACGGTAACAGGCACGCGCCAATTGCATGCATCAACCCAGTTTGTGATGGATTGCGCATTCAGAGGTGAGGCTTGGCTCGTTGTCACCCTTGTATTTCAACAGGAAATATGCAGTTTCAGCGATTTTGACTATAAAAATGTTCTAAATTAGTCTTAAATAGAGATAGTGGACAAATATTAATATTCATTTTGTTTTTTATTGTCAGGCTCTGCCTCACCTGACCACACGTCCCTGATCCTGTGATATTAATAATTAATCCAAGCAGGTAAGAGCTGTCTACTACTTCTACATCTTCCCCAAAAGTGATAAAAATGAGCCTATTCCTATTGTCATGACAAGCAGAAGTCCCTTCTTTTCATCCCTTAACCCTTTAACAGCCGACTCAACCATTTGGTACGGCACATTTAAGTCACTATATCTTATTGCAGAAGTCATTGAACAATGTGTTTGTGCATTTCTACCAATTGGTAGATGTATGGTAGGGTAAAAAAAAAAAAAAAAAACGGAGGTCAGTAGAAAAGCAACATTTTCCTGTCTGAATGTAAACCAGCAGCTTCATGTCACGCTGGGCTCCAGGACAAAAAGATGAACGCAGGTAAAAGTGAATAAGGTTTATTATAGATAGAATGGGCAAACATACCGTGGACAAAACAGAAGTTGACAAAAAAGGCTAAAGGCAGGAAACCTAAACAATGAGATGTAGCATACAGGATAGTAAAGCAGGCTAAACACAGGGAATACCCAAGCAGGCTAAACACAGGGAGGCTAGTCAGAGAAGCTAAGCCAGTGAGGCTAGTCAGAGCAAGCATAAGAAAAATAGATACATGAAAAGATAAAAAATGACCTGAAGATGGTGGGGCTGTGTGCAGAGTGCCAGAGCACTAACAAAGACCATGTGAAGGACTGGGCTAGTTTAAATAGTGGAGGACTGATGAAGGGAAATGACTTGCAGGTGTGGTGAATGAGTGGAAGATGTGAACCAAGCTAAGGAGTCTGGGAATTGTAGTCTTTAGTAAAACTGGGTTTATAGAGGAATAGCAAGAAAGCAGGGCTGATGGGAAATGAAGGCCAAGGTGAGCGTCTGCAGAATGAAGCCATGATAGAGAGAGAGACAAAGAGAGTGAGCTTGAGATATAGGGATAAATGAGAAGCACAAGGGGGCATACATGAGTAGGCTGAGGTGAGATCATGACACTTCATAGCCAAACCACAAGTACTAAACTGGATTAAATGCTGTAAAACCATTAATGCTGTTACACCACCACACAGATGAAAATGTATTTAAAATTTTAACAAAATTATCATCTTATTGTACAGTTTTTGTATTTGTAGTTTATCTCATACACAAAGTGCATCCTATTTTATGCATTTAAAAAAAGGTGTGTCACGATCCTGGCCCCCACCTACCTGTACTGGCACCCTTACCCACTTAGTTCTGTCCATTACCTCTCTCTCTCCTGCTCGCTCATGCGGGCCCTCTCTCATTCGTTCGCTACTCCCAATTCACGCTCTCTCTCTCTCTCTCTCTCGCTCAATCCCTCTCTATCTCTCTCAGGCTTGCTCGCTCGCGCTCTCTCTCTCTCCCTCTCTTTCGTTCGCTCCTCCCATTCACTCAATCCCAGCTCAATCATTGTCACCTGCTCCTCATCAGAGATAATCAGTCAGGCTCTATAATATCCTACACTTCCCATTCAGAGTTACTTGTCTTTGTTAGTGCTACGGCACTCTGAACGCAGCCCTGTGACGATGCTCAGTCAACCTTCATGGAAAATGACGGTACTGAGTCACCGGTATGATAATGACCGTCTAAGGCGAGTAATGGTGTAGGAAGAAGGAAGATTGTAGGCATTGATCCTTTTCTTTTGGTGACTTTTATTAGTGCAAAGTGTTTAAAATACAAACAACAAACAAAACACTGATCGGAAAAGAAAATAAAGATTTTAAAATATCCTGGCTTCCATCAACTCAGGTTTGGCTTAACGCACACTACTCTGCGAAGAGCTAGTGTGGCCTTCATACTCAGTACATCATGACTGCCCTCAACTCTAGCTCAACCTCCCCATTTTAAATGGTTAAGCTCCTCCCATGGATTAAACCAGTATAATTATGGGTGAACTCTAGATTACTATATTAACATACAAACAGTTAAATCGCACTGTAATCTCTTGAACCATTATCCATTCACCATTGTATCGCTATGCATGCATAAACATTTATATCATAACTGCAGTTAACTCCTGTTCTTCTCTTTTACAGTTCTAAGGTTCCCAAACTCCCCCTTCCTGTGTGGCTCGTGGATCCTGTCGAACTACACAAAGGTAAGTGTTAGAACCCTATTACTCTTTTGGCTGTCTAGCTCTCAGCACAAACACACATCAGTCCCAAACAGCACCACCATCACATCAGGTAGGTATTACATTTATACATCTCATATATATATATATATATATATATATATATATATATATATATATATAT
>BRDA01058355.1:0-16535 GCA_036984385.1 Crenuchus spilurus
AACCTGGATGGATAACATCAAGACGTGGACTGGATTATCAGGTGCTAGCCTGCTACAAGCAATCAGAGACAGATGGCATTGGAGAGAAGTGACTCATCTGTGCAGCCTACCATCGCGAAGCGATGACGGCGTATGACATGACATGACAATTGTTTACATTTCACTTTATCATTATTGTCACACACACACACATGCACGCACACACACACACATACGTGGCATAAAACTACAGTTGTAACTGTGATTTTGTGTTTACATCAACAACTCATGCTAGCTAGATTACACAGGCTGTAGTTTGCAGTTATATTGGCTATAACACTGAGCTCATTTTACTAGTATAAATAACACCTTTGCTAACACATCAAAAGCTTTTGGTAGGTTATGTGGTTATAAGTAGGCAAAACACATAGCTATGTGACTTTTTTTAAATATCCGAACGTCCACTTCTCCACAATAAACTAAGAGAACTAGCGCCGACTAAAAAATGCTGATGCACTATGGGAAATTTACTGCATGTAGTAAATTTGTGTGGGATGTCCATTAATTCTGTTAAGCAATCCAGGATAAAAAGGAAACCTTTATGGCTCTCTTTATGGCCATGATTTTAGAGAGGAACAGTAACATGCCCCACAAAATTGGGTCTAATGATTCCCCTGGTCTGGAATACATCACATGATAAGCAAAACAGTCGTTTCTCATAGACAACATGTTGTCATGTTGTCAACATGCAGGCAAAATGGGCAGGTGTGAAGACCTCAGTGACTCTGAAAGAGGTTATCTGGGTTTCTTCTGTCAGCGATGTTAACTACACCCACTGTTGTAGTCACACTGATGGACAATATCCAATGGTTTTCTGTTGATTTGCATATAATATGCAAATGTGATCTCACACCCTCACCTTGTTATTTTTTGTCTCTCTCTCTCTGTGGGCTATCAATGTGCTGACCTGTGGGTATAATTTTGCTCTCTCTTACTATAGTTTTATGTTTCTTCACTTTATATATATATATATATATATCTGTAATGCTGCGAAAAAACATTTCAACAAAACTTTATCTTTTTTATTTTTTTACTTGGGAATCATTGTCATCTTTCAACCTTTGAGTTACTTCATCTCATCTCTAAACTAATTAATGAATATTTAACTGCACAGAGAATATATGAATCAGTATTATTTTTCAGGATTCTACTCAATCATGACTAAGAAATATGCATTTTTGCATTAGTCTGTATAAAATATCAGCGTTGATGCTGAATGAGTAGATCAAATCATCACTACTATTAACCCCTAAAACCCCAAAAGCCCACATATGGGCCCAACACATTTCATTACATCATCCACAGGACGTAGATTTGATCTGAAAACTGTTTGTCTTGGGTCAATGTTGTATTCCTGGTACAATGAAATGCAGCTGTTTACATCTGTAAACAAACCTCTTTGGCCAAAACAAGTCCTTTTTTTCTTTTTAAAGAAGTTCTGGACTAAATTTAGCAATGTTAAGTGATGCTCTGCGTGATTTGAAGCAGGCAGCTGTGGTGAAGGAGGCGTTTGCCCCTCCTCCTCACGACCTCCACAACTTCATCACGACTCAGACTGAAGGCAATGACCCCCAGAGGAGAGAAAATGAGGACAGCACAATCTGCGTCTTCAGCGTGTGTGTGTTCATGTGTGTGTGTGTGGTTGTAATCAGTATGTTTGGGATGCGCATGTGCGTCCTCTGTAAGCATATATTTATGCTTTAGCAGACACTTGTCGCGTGTGCTGTCAAATTCCAAAACATGCTAACATTTTTGCACTGCCAAAGCTCAAGACATACTGCCAGCAGTGTTTATGTACGTGTTTGTGTGTGTGTGTGTGTGTGTGTGTGTGTTTGTAGCAAATAGGGTAAGGGCTTGGCAGGCGGTGGGCAGCATCGAGCTCTACATGACCTACTTCACAGTATAAACCAGAGATTACCAGAGTCGCGTCTCTTTAACCCTACATACACACACACACACACACACACACACACACACAGAAATCACCAACACTGGACCAGGCGTGGTCAGAGCAGAACAGTCTGCATGTCCGCAGAATGAACTGAGTGGGAGGAAACCGAGCAGAGTGAGAATGAATTAGTGACTGGTCACATCACAAAGGGCATCAAACCTGCTTAGAACCAAAGTAGGGCTATCAAGATTACTTGATTAAACTCATTTTAAAAATACCTAATAAAAATTTACCTTTTTGGCAGTGATTAGCTGGAATTTGCCTGATGATAAAATTTTTGGGAATCTTCTACTATCAATGTACTATTGAACATATAATCGCTAGTGATAGTCCTAAATCAGACATCATTTTAAAGCATTTTGGATTTTTGCTATTATGAATGTCAGCTTAGGTTATGAGAGTTGTACATTCACTTCTTACTGATAAACTGTAAAGCGATACACATGTATACTTTCCTAATAAATATGACAGAACACTATCTTTTGGTTGCATAGTAAAGTATTAAGCAGTAAGCAACTGTTCTGAGATCTGCAAGAAATCAAACAAATATGCTTTCAAATCTGGGTAAATTTCTTAAAAATGGATAGACGCCATATATAAATATATTTTCATAAAGCACATTTGCAGCATATTTACATGAGTGCAATTGGTCTCATCAAATATCATGTTCCATCAACTCCACTGTCTCATCGCAATTAATATTAACAAGTTTGGAAAATGACTGTCCAAAAATGGCCCATACAGGCCATTTATAAAACCTCATCTGTAGTTTCTGCTGCCTCTTGCTCATCATGCAGAGCTGTTCTTATTTGTGAGACGTTTTCACCATAAATGGAAATAAATGGATGCATATGGCAGTTCATGACTATGAAAGTGCCTTTGGCACAACAGACGATGCCTTTTTATTCTCTCATCACTGCTTTAAACGACTTTCGTAAATTCCACTGGGTACCATATATGTGCACATAATGAACTGTTTTTGACAAATGAGACTCTGTGTGTTTAAATACTTAGAGTTGAGGGCACTACTCCACTGTTCTGTACTGGCTGGGTACATTAAATATGTGTTCACAAGTGCAGTCTGAACAAGTGCTCAGTGACTGCCATTATATTTGCAGATTAATGTAGCGCTCTCACCAGTTAATGTTCTGTTCTCACCGTTTCAAGCTATTTTGATAGCACAGAATGAACAAAGATAAAAGAGGGGAAGCATGAAAGGAATAGGGTGAGTTAGAGAGGGAGAAAGAGAGCTAGAGGAAGGACGTATCTTCTAGCATTTTCACAGAAGATACAGTTCCCATTTCTTTATTAACTGGCAGAAGTCCATCTACTTAATTACGGATTACGGTTTTGATAGGGGCTAATCCAAATCTGTCTCTCATCTTAATGTGAGGATTTAAATGTCAAATAAATTACCTAAAAGATAATTAGAGTTAAATAGAGACAAGAAAGAGTGTGTGTGGAAAAAGGGCAGCGGCAGCATCAAGGGATGGAAAAGAGCGGAAGAGAAAGAGGTGAGAAAGAAACGAAAGTGCAAAGTGGAAACCAAAAACGTCATGAGAATGTTGACTCCAGATTTCTGAGGCACTACTCTTCACTTTTAAAATGCTTCTTCATCTCTCTCTCCACCTAATTCCACTTCCCCTCTGCCTCTGGCACACTACTTCTACAAAGGTGACAGTAGCAGCTTTCTGATGAACGGATCTCACACCAATTAATACTAGCTTCACGGCAACAGTTGTGTAGTCTTCTAGACTGAGGAGAATGCATGTCAGATATTAGCTACAGAACCTCATGTAGTCAAAGATCATGCATGTAATTATACAAATATGATACAAAACACATGACTATACTGTTTCACAAGAATGGCAAATGGGTGAAACATTTACTGTACCACTGCCTTTACATTAGCCACAGGCACATCTCAGCCAAAAACAATTTGCAACTAAGATCATGCTTGGAGTGTTACATGCCTAAGCATTATTTGAATCTGCTGCTGAATTCAGCCAGGTGTCAGATATTATGCACTGTTATATGTGTGTGTGTGTGTGTGTGTGTGTGTGTGTGTGTGTGTGTGTGTGTGTGTGTGTGTGTGTGTGTGCATAAGAGAGACTCACAGGGAACAGCTCGCAGATAGAGGTTTTCTCGTATGACCTGCTGTAGCTGACTGTCCATGGAACCAGGCGTGAAACACTTACTAAGATACAACCGCAGGTCCTTACACAGTGTGGAGCCTGAGAGAGAGAGAGAGAGAGAGAGAGAGAGAGAGAGAGACAGAGAGAGAGAGAGAGAGAGAGAGACAGACAGACAGAGAGAAAGAGAGAGACATCAAAATCAAAGCACAGTTTATTGTTGTTCATAAAATCTAACATATACAGGTGCATCTCAAATTAGAACATCATCTTGCAGTTAATTTATTTCAAGTGTTTATTTCTTTTAATGATGGTGATTATGGCCTACAGAAAATGAAAACCCAAAAGTTAGTATCTTGTAGTGTTTTTCCACTGTGTTATATAAAGTCCAAAGTCAGCGCAACCATCTACCAAGACATTTTAGAGCACTTCATGCTTCTCTCTGCTGACAAGCTTCATGGAGATGATGATTTCATTTATCCAGCAGGACTTGGCACCTGCCCACACTGCCAAAAGTACCAATACCTGCTTTATTAACCACAGTATCACTGTGCTTGATTGGCCAGTAAACTCACCTGACCTAAACCCCACAGAGCATCTATGAGCTACTGTCAAGAGGAAGATGAGAGACACCAGACCCAACAATGCAGACGAACTGAAGGCCGCTATTCAAAGCAACCTGGACTTCCATACCACCTCAACAGTGCCACAGGCTGATCACCTCCATGCCACGCAGCACTGATGCAGTAATTCATCCAAAAGGAGTCCCGACCAAGTATTGAGTGTACAGTCATGGCCGAAAGTGTTGGCACCCCTGGATTTTTTCCAGAAAATGAAGTATTTCTCCCAGAAAATTATTGCAATTACACGTTTTGTTATACACATGTTTATTTCCTTTGTGTGTATTGGAACATCACAAAAAACAAAGGAAAAAAAGGCAAATTTGACATAATTCCACATAATTTCAATGGGCCAGACAAAATTATTGGCACCCTCAACTGAATATTTGGCTGCACACCCTTTGGAAAAAATAACTGAAATCAATCGCTTCCTATAACCATCAACAAGCTTCTTACACCTCTCAACTGGAATTTTGGACCACTCTTCTTTTGCAAACTGCTCCAAGTCTCTCATATTTGAAGGGTGCCTTCTCCCAACAGCAATTTTAAAATCTCTCCACAGGTGTTCAATGGGATTTAGATCCGGACTCATTGCTGACCACTTTAGAACTCTCCAGCACTTTGTTTCCATCCATTTCTGGGTGCTTTTTGAAGTATGTTTGGGGTCATTGTCCTGCTGGAAGACCCATGACCTAGGACGCAAACCCAGCTTTCTGACACTGGGCCCTACATTGCAACCCAAAATACTTTGGTAATCTTCAGATTTCATAATGCCTTGCACACAGTCAAGGCACACAGTTCCAGGGGCGGCAAAACAACCCCTAAATATCTTTGAACCTCCACCATATTTGACTGTAGGTACTGTGTTCTTTGTAGGCCTCATTCCGTTTTCTGTAAACAGTAGAATGATGTGCTTTACCAAAAAGCTCTATCTTGGTCTCATCTGTCCACAAGATGTTTACCCAGAAAAATTTTGGCTTACATACATTTTGGCAAACTGCAGTCTAGCTTTTTATGTCTCTGTGTCAGCAGTGGGGTCCTCCTGGGTCTCCTGCCATAGCGTTTCATTTCATTCAAATGTCGACGAATAGTTCAAGCTGACACTGATGCACCCTGCACCTGCAGGACAGCTTGAATTTCTTTGGAACTTGATTGGGGCTGTTTATCCACCATCCATCCTGCGTTGCAACCTTTTATCAATTTTTCTCCTCCGTCTACGTCCAGGGCGATTAGCTACAGAGCCATGGGTTGTAAACTTCTTGATTATGTTGCGCACCGTGGACAAAGGAACATTAAGATCTCTGGAGATGGACTTGTAACCTTGAGATTGTTGATATTTATCCACAATTTTGGTTCTCAAGTCCTCAGACAGTTCTCTTCTCCTCTTTCTGTTCTCCATGCTTAGTGTGGCACACACAGACACACAATGCAAAGATTGAGTCAACTTCTCTCCTTTTTATCTGGTTTCAGGTGTGATTTTTAAATTGCCCACACCTGTTACTTATCACAGGTGAGTTTGAATGAGCATCACATGCTTGAAACAAAGTTATTTACCCTCAATTTTGAAAAGGTGCCAATAATTTTGTCTGGCCCATTTTTGGAGTTTTGTGTGAAATTATGTCAAATTTGCCTTTTTTTCCTCTGTTTTTTTGTGTTGTTCCAATACACACAAAGGAAATAAACATGTGTATAACAAAACATGTGTAATTGCAATAATTTTCTGGGAGAAATACAAATTTTGACATGAATGTCATAAAAGCTGTGTACGTTCTGTGTACATTCTGTAAAATGACAGGTATATTTTCACAATAAAAGTAACCTAGAAAGGTATGTGACTTTGACAGGCATAGTTAAGTCTTGTCTGCTACAGTACACAACTGTCCTCAAATATGCAAGAAATCAAACAAATATACTTGCAAATCTGTGATATAATGTCTAAAAAAATAGACATCCATATATGAATCTATATTCATAGGGCAGAATATTTACATTAGTGCAACTGGTCTCATCAAATACGACTGCATCAGATATTTGAGAGATTGAAAGAAACAGAAAGCTGTTTTGATTCTACAAACAAAATGAAAATGTATCCCAGAAATTAACATTCACACTCATACATGCGACAATGTCCTCAACAACCTCTAAATCTGCAAACTGCAAACACAGACACACACACACCGACACTCACACACTCCAGAGACAGTATTGATTAACCTTTGCACAACTAAAAGGTGTTTTATAATCAGCCATTAATTCAGAGACATTGAGAAACAAGACAGAAAGAAAGACTAAATAAAGCTACATTTACTTAACAAGAGCAATAATATTCTGCACTGGTGTAATAATATTCATTGCATGAACATAGGGTAGCCATTCTGATCACTAGATCTGATCACAAAGTGGATAAGATTAGGGCTGTCAAGATTATACATTTTTATCTGACAGTTAATTGCCAAACAAATATTCACAATTAATGATTAATTGTCTTACTTTGTTTAGTTAACTACTAAAGTACAAGCCTAAAGTGGCCAAATTAACTGACCTGCTGCCCTGTGTCCTGTCTTTCAATTCTCAATAGCTCCAAATTGACTGCAGACACAGCTTAAGATCAAATAAACAAACATTACTGATTACTAATCCATAATTTTTCCAATTATTTCTGCCTTCTGATATTTATATGTATGTACTTAAAACATAGCTGATAGCTGATAAACATTGTGTTTATTCCATTATAAAATGTCACTGTGAACAAGTTATGGTCAGTTTCAACTGCAATAATCTAAAATAAATGTAATTGTTTGTACAGCAATTACAAAGTGGAACAAAATATTGGCAGAATACTTTCATCTACTTTCCATACAGCCTTGGCTGGTATATTAGATTTATACAACAACCATAAATGTAAAATGATAAACTACACCAAAATTATTAACTAATTATTACTAACTTTCATTCTTCAGCCAAGCAAAATAGTTTGTTAACTGGATATGGTTGTTAAGCACAATGGTCAAAGAAACTCCATAAACAGCACAATAGTTTTAATATGTTTGCAGATTAACAGAGTTAAATTCATTTGTGTGATCGCAAATGTTTATTTTACATCATGGGAATTTTACTGGACTTGGCCAATCACACTATAAAACTGTTTTACAGTTCCAACCAGAGCACATTTTTAAACAATAGGTGACCAAGAACTGAATTATAAATGAAGTGGATTAATACTTACATCTAATACTCATCGCAGCATAAGCGCCATGTACATCTATATCTAATACTGTATATAACATCCCATGGACAAAAAATTGGTCACCTTGCAAGTTTAAGATGGTAGCAACTGTAGGCTCCTGCAGATGAAGTTGCATGAGGATGATCAGGCTATAAATACCATCAGGGTGTGTGATGGGAGTCATAGACTGTTAAGAGGTGGTACAGTGCAGTTCCATGTATGGAACATTTGTCACAAAACAGATGAATGATTGGCTAAAAGGAGTGATTGTATTTGGGCATCAAAGGCCAGTGTGTGAAGGAAGTAGCTGAATTTGAAGGTGTTACAAAGCATACAGGTCTACCAGCTATGGCTAAAATCCCAGTCTACAGGACATTGTCATCAGACTTGTGGCAAAACATTTAAACTGATGGATGGCGACTGCTGGTGGGTTTCACAGCTTGTGAATGAAAATTGCTTCCCTGCCAGAAAAGGATTGCATGTAGAAGTCAACGCAGATCCTTTATAAGCATTTTCTGAAAGAACAACTCCACAGGGAACTGCATACCATGAACATATGCAGCAGAGTAGCACATAATAGGCTTTTGCTCACTTCTGCTCACAAAGTTGCCCAGGATACTGTTGGCAAAAAAAACCCTGGACTTTTCATAACATGTTATCTGGGAAGATGAATTTTGTCTGTTAGGTATCATGTTCATCGGAGACCTCGGAAAGCCTGAGGACTGCATGCAAGATGTGGGAGACTGGAAATGGAGGAGGTGCTGTGATGCTCTAGGTGTGCTTTAATTAGCAGAAATGGGTCTTTTGGTTGAGATGACAGTAAATTTGAACCACAGTGCCTACACTGAACTGCTGGACAACTAAGTTTTGACTTACTGAGGAACATAACATTCCAATCCCTGTATTACAAGGTGACAATTCTTGCATTCACAGGACTACAAATGTGACTGATTGGCATGATTAACATTCAGAAACATTCACACATCTGGACTGGCCCACAAAATCCCCAGATTTGAATTCTTTTGACAATCTGTGGGACTACATGGAACAACGAGTAAAAAGCCAGGGAAGGCATCTACAAAATGTGACCAAATGGTGAAATTCTTTGATGCAAATGTGGCAGAAGATTAATGTTGCCTACATCTAGAAACTTGTCCGGTTCATGTCACATTTCAGTCACAGATGACTAATTTTTTGTCCGGTGAGCTTATGTTACTCTATTTCAGTGGATTAAGTAAAAAATCAAAAATAAAGTTTATAAGATGAAAACTGACAAAGTTTATTTTACAAATATGTGCACAAAAAGACAAACACAAAAAAGTACCATACACCCACCCCCTCCTAAAAGAGTGTTAGGTTACAGTTGAGAGATGCCTGCCGATCTATGCCGTTTGGCTGAGCTATTCATTTGGTCTGGAGTGTTTTATGGGCTCTGATGACAAACCACTTGGCCGTTAAAGATGAGCCGTGTGCCTCTCCTGCCTGTCACAATGACAGACAGCCGCCGGCATGCACTGATCCGCCCATCACAGACATCAGCCCAGCTAATAAAACATATTTCACAGTCATAACAGAATATTAGTATTGACACCAGCCAAAGATACTCAGACGCACAGAAATACAATTACACATAAAATGTCGCATAAAATCAGTGCATTCCTTCATTCTTTTGTGTCATTTATCATTTGCTTCTTTGTCATTTTATAATTGGGCTTAATTCAACTTAATTAAATAACACTTGCTTATCAAAACCTTTATATACAGTAAGTAACTGAGAGATTAATTCAAATTAAATGCAGCACAATTTCTGTGGCTATGACCTAAGTACAAACCTTGAATTTCAGCAGGGACAATAGATATTGATCTTCACTAAAATAGATACCAGATATAGAAAAGGCTGTTTCCTCTGGCACACTGGGTTTATGTGAGGATATCATGAAAAGGATGGCCTGAAATATATCATAAGCCCATATACATAGTTAATCTTAAAAAATATGTGAACTATTGCATGAAGCCCAACATAGTTACTAGCATCAACAGTTTAGCTACATGTCAATCTAATAGTGACCTCTGAAGCATAGGTGAGAGAAGTAAGAGATTGCCACATATGTATTCAGAGGAAGAGAGAGAGGGTGAGATAGAGAGCGATTATGGGGATCACTGAATAACAGGTGGTCATCAATCTGAGCTGAGAAGGCAGGGGAAGTCATGGTCAGGTGTAACATATTATTCCATACAAGCCCATTCATTAGACATGTTTAGTAAAGGGGGGGGGGGTGCTGAAGGTGCAGACAAAATGAAATCCACCTGATCATGTTCAACAAACATAGACTGCAATGACCTTGTCAATCTAAATTAGGAGTAGAGAGTTATCTTCTCTATGCTACCTTCAAGTTCTTATCTGAGGGTCACTTTATAGAAGTGACGTCATTGTTAAAGATGAATAAATGGAAAAATGTCCTGCTAGCTTCCCAAAAGTAAAATAATAAGCAAATGTTACATGACATTTTACATGACCTAACTATTGCTAGGCTGTTTGGTAAGACAAGCTTTGCAGCAAGATAATCCTAATCTGAAATCGTATAACAAAATATTGTCAACATATATTAATTTCAGGTCATTTATTTTGTGAAAATTGTCCAAATTCAAATCTGCTCTCAGACTGGATAACAGGGAAAAATAAAGTACTGCTCTTCTCATTCACTATCCAATCCATGAACACATTTTATACTAAATGTTAAGACTGCAAAAGTGTAAGACTGCTTGCTTCACATGACCAGTTCTGCAAAATCTGCATTATACTCTGGTTATGTGAGGTACCATGGATGTAGACTTTCACTAAAGAAACATTCAGTTGAATGTAAATTCTGCCATACAAAAACTGGCCTGGAGACTTTCTCTGTAGCTCAGATGTCTGTTGTTGTTGTTGTTGTTATTACTGTTTTCACATTTAACAATAAAAATCAATAGAGTTGATGTTGTTGGTTTATATTCAACTGATTTCTGATTAAGTTTTAGAAAGAACAGAACCAGCAACATAATTTGCTTTCAAATGCTATAATGCCTGAGTTTGACTATAATAAAATAATAATAATAATAATTTTAGTCTATATATTATTTAATGTTATATTTTATTAAATATATTCTTAAATATAATATTATGTATTCACATATATCCTCTGTAATTCTTTTTCCATTTTTTTATTTTTATGTGATTGGTATCGAAAAATCGGTATTGTCTCTGTTTCCATGTGTCCAAGTCTTTTTATTGACTTGACTTGGCTTTGGCAGTCTTGACTACAATACTAGTAAACAGTTTACATACTGTATTTTTATAAAATCTAACTTGTGTGCTATAGGATTTCTGACAATCCATCCATCCATCCTTCCATCACCTACCGCTCATCCATATCTGGGTTGCGAAGGTAACAACCCAAGTAAAGTATAGCAGACGTCCCCCTCCCCAGCCACCTCTTCTAGCTCATATGGGAGGATTCTAAGTCGTTCCCAGGCCAGCTGAGAGATATAATCTATCCAGCGTGCCCTGGGTCTTCCCATGGGTCTCCTCCCAGCTGGACATGCCCAGAACACCTCACCAGGGAGAAGTCCTGGAGGCATCCTAACCAGATGCCCGAACCACCTCAACTGGCTTCTCTCGATGTGGAGCAGCGGCTCTACTCCGAGTCTTTCCCGGATGTCTGAACTACTCACTACTCTAAAGGAGATCCCAGACACCCTATGAAGAAAGATCATTTCAGCCGCTTGTATTCATGATCTCATTCTTTCGGTGACTACCCAAAGCTCATGAACAGGTGAGGGTTGGAACGTAGACCAACCGGTAAACAGAAAGCTTTGCCTTCTGACTCAGCTCTCTCTTCACCAGAACACACCAGTACAGAGCCCGCATCACTGCAGAAGCTGAACCGATCCACCTGTCGATTTCCCGCTCCCTCTTACCCTCACTCATGAACTAGACCCTGATATACTTAGACTACTCCACTTCAGGCAAGAACATCCTCCCAACCCAAAGAGAGAACTCCACCATTTTCCGGCTGAGTACCATGGTCTCAGATTTGGCGGAGCCGATTCTCATCCCAGCCACTTCACACTCGGCTGCAAACTGGTTCAGTGAGAGTTGGAGGTTCTGGTTTGATGAAGCCAGTAGATTTCTGGAAATATTCTGCAAAATCTTGCAACAATGTTGAAACATGGGGAACATGGATTGGTCAATTTAACACGGTCCTGTGTAATAATGCTCTATTTTACCTGGTGAGACGGTCTTGATGCGAATGGGATGGGGGCAGGTGTTGAGCACTCCACGAACATCACCTAAAGTCATTCCCAAAACAGGGGTCCCACCAATCTCCAAGATGACATCGCCAACTGTGATCCCACCACCTGGGGCAGCAGTGACAAAAGGGAATTCTCCATAGTCTGCCCCACCCCCTATGGCCACACCCAGTTCTCCAGGACTGCCCACCAGGGGCACAAAGTTCTCCTGCACTTTGGAGCGCCAGTGCAGCTTCTTCACAGCCACTTTAGACATGGCCGATGAACTGAGAAAGAGAGAGAGAGAGAGAGAGAGAGAGAGGAAGGAAGGGGGAATTAAATTTGTTCTTTCATCCAATATTCCACTCTTTGTATGCAACAGAGGTAGTAAATTACATTCAATACGGACAGCTAGTTTCCTTCAATAAAAGTCATGTTTTAAAATATAAATAAATGTAAATGCACATGAGTATAAATGAACATGTACAGCACAAGGCCCTCTTAAAATAATACGCTAAAACTGAAAGCTAGAAAAGCTGGTCTTCATGGCGAGATAAGATACATTACAGAAATCATGAGGTCAGTGCCAGCCCCAAACAGCTCTAAACAGAGCACTCTTATTTGCATGCATTTGGGAGGCACATTTAGGACTCAGCAGATGAATCAACAGATGCTTACTCTGCAGGAGGTGAAACACCACGCATCATAACTCATCATAAATTGCAGCAATTAAAATTCCAGAATACAGTTCAAAACATACAGGACATGTGTGTCATATTATTTAATATTTTCATTGAATCTAAGAGTACAATGAAGTGGTGGAATACCTAAATACAGTTGCACTTCAGGCTAAAGGTTTCAATGACAAAATGCTAAAATCTTGTTCTGTAAATGCAGTTAAAATATATGTAATTGACCACATATGTATTATGCAAATATACAACTGCAGTACTATAGTTTAGTATGGTTTTCATATTTGTTTCTATTATATTGTTATTTATAGGCTTTAACATGTTAATTTTGTGTCATACCATGTACGTTGTAAATATGCCAGCTGCTTGCTGTGCATGTTTGTTCCACATCACTACAAAATATTCTCAACCTAATGGCTGCATGTTGATGGGTAAGTGAACCACTTGAAAGAAAACAGCCTGCAAAGAAAGATGTTTCACCAGTTTGTTTATGAATACGCAACCTATATCACGTAGAATGACCTTCACTGTTTGCAAAACATAACTACACATAGAACAGCATTCTAAAGCAAACAGGATTGTAACAGTGACATAATGAGTGTAAGCAAAAAAATACAGTTCACACTGGAAGCCCCTTTTCATCCTAAATTTGATCTTATAAAGTTGTTTGGCCAGTTAGGCTTACATTAATGGATTCTTTCTAAATTCCTGTTAGAGGAAATTCTCATCTCACTGTGCTAAAATGTCTATAAATACAGTAGGTTGTAAAATTTGTATGACATAAAAGTCAAAAAGGACAACTTAACTGCCCTACACTGGTCAGCCAATTATACTGAAGATATCAGGAGTGATTCAGCAACGTCTATCAAACTCAGCGAAGCGTCCATTTCTTTCAGTGGCTGAAATTCTACAAGACAGATCTTCAAATATTGCCAAAGACAAAGTGTCAACTGTGAAGGACTTGTGGCTCGTAGAAGCTCCTTGCAAGCACAGGATGCCCAGTCAAGTGACAGTTGACTGTGACCAGCGTGAGGGGCAGGTGCAGTTGGCGAGACAGTCTCGCGATGTGACAGTATGGGAACAGGGATGTCAGTTCAAACCCTCATCGGGCACATCGAACTCGAAGGGGTGACCAACTTTAGCATGACAATGGTACACAGATAACCAGCAAGACCAGTTGTCCAAGAGAGAAATAAACAAGGAAGGAGATGAAGATAAGACACGTGAGGCTGACAATGAGAAAGTGAATTCAAGAGGAGAGCACAGTTTAAGGTCACAAAGAGAAAGAAGATACAAAATAGGTGACGAATAATGGAGAGGTCAAAGAGAGGAAGAGCAACAATGAGAACATAAGGAAAAAAGCGGGAAAAAAAAACAGCCAAACAAGACAGAAGCAAATGACATAAGCAGTCACAAAGAAAACTAAAAATCTAAAATTTTAGTCAAATAACCTAGATCCCAATAACCTTTCGTCCTTAAACTAGGCCTAATTTTAATGAACTTGAATTAAGTGTAACTTTTTTAATGTCAGCTAAAGAATGAAGGCATTCCACATCAGTCATTTTCTTTTGTTTCAGTCCACAAATTCCTATGCTGGAATGACGCATAATGATTGGAAATCCTATCTGCTGTTTTTTTTCCTTGTTTCGCATGCACACAGTCTTACAAGCAATCATCTGACTGTTCAAAAGCATCTGTAATCTGAGTGCTGACTTTTTTGTGTAACTGGAATGGATTACAGTTACTTTTTCTGGATTGTAAATACGCAAATCTCATTACATGTATTTTGTTTCTCCCCAGCGCTGATAGAAACCCTGACCATTTTGACCTTTGTGTATTCTCTGCTTTATAGGCCTGCGGGGCACCTGCTGGGGGAAGGCGATTTTTAGATACGGAGAACTGTTATGATAGTCAAGGACAGCAGTTTGTTATCCACGCATCATGACGTTGTTAGTTTGGCCTTCAGCAATACTTCCCCTTTGATAGTCCCCTATTACTATCTGCAGGGGCTGACAAGATCCAATATGTCCTAATTGGAGATCAATGTATCCACTCTAAAAAGAAATGAAGACATGTGGGACGGACAACCAATCTACGTGACCGCAGGACGGAAGGGGGTAACCACGGTAACGGATACATCCTCATGTCCCCTTGAGCAAGCCTACCTACCAAGCTTAACAAGGCTAATTATGCAGCGTGGAGCAGGCTGAGGAGACATGACTAATTGTTTCCACTTGAACGATTGGCCGATCGGTCATTTATTCGGCCCCACCTCCTGGATGTCTTGCTGATGATAGGAGGATGTTTTTTCTACAGTCACTACGGAGACGGAGATAGATCGAGCCAGGCACCATGCCGACTGCTACTGGCACGGAGAGAAGAATCCTGTGTATGACCTTGGAGCAGAGAAGCTCAGGTGTCTATGGGTAGAAAACCAGGATGTACACACACACACACACACACACATGCACTAACACACACACACACACACAGATACACAGACACATGGCCCTGAAAACGTTTCCCCTAAGCACGTGGCACTGTTGGTATTTTGGTTGGGTTGATATTGAGCTAAAGTACGGTCAATGGGTGGATTGATTTGGAAAGGGAGCTGCAAGTCATATGGCTAGTGATATATTTGCACACCATTTTCAAACCCACACACACACAGACACACACACACACACACACACAAACAAACAAACAAACACACACACACACACTGTTTACCCCATTTTTCATGCTCTATGTCTCCTTCCCACATTTTGCTGCCCCACTGTGAAGCCTTCTGTGGTTAGAATAACTCCAGCACTTGCACACTCACGCTTGTTTACACAGCAGACTCATACAGGAATTAATTGTATGCATCCTGCTGATAGAGCTTGGTCACTATGTAGAATCAGCAGTAGTTTAGAGCTGTGCATGCTTATTATGTTTAGGGTTACTAGGTTAAACTGAACAATATTTGAAGACTGTGCACAATGTTACTAAAGATAAAATAGTATTTACATATTTTCACACTTTCCTCAGATGTAATCAATCGGTTCAGATATGCGGGGAGTCCAAAGTGTTGCTTGAGGAGATGAGCCTAGTCTTTGAGACTGTGGAATTAAGCATTTGTCTTGGCTGATTACACTTGGGCTAATTGGAAAAATTAGAGGAACGAAAATTAGATGGAACGATCGATCGGCTATGTATCGGTATTGGACGATTTTTAATCAAAATATGCGATCGGCCGATATCTTTTGAAATTTAGCCGATCTCAAGATTTCTGTATTTCCAGCTAGCGTTTCATCAAGGAAGAGGAGCCCTCCGCGAACCACATCCTGTCATGTCCCTGCAATTCCTAGCTGAACCACCAGAGGGAAATACATACCGGTACCCTTTTTTCAAAAAACAGACTAAAACAGCAGAACTCGCAAGTGGCTAAAGAACCTGCTTACTGTGTTCAGCTGCATGGGCGGATATACAGAATGTCGTCAGTCTGGCAGTTTTTTAAAAACATATCCAAGAAAAAAACATATCCAAGGCAATTTGTTAAATTTGTAAAGTCGACGTCCCTCGAGGAGGAACCAAGACAAAGACATTTAATACTACTAATCTGAT
>BRDA01058358.1:5937-25431 GCA_036984385.1 Crenuchus spilurus
CCACTTATCTACCCTGTCTTCTCTCTTTATTCCAAATCGTACCGTAATCTTTGTGTTGATATCACTATATATCATATCATATCACTCAAAGACATTGGTACCTCCCTATCGTTAGGTAGATGTCGGTAATATCGTATAAAAGGTGGTAATGTATACACCGTCACACTTACACAAAACTCCAACCACATATCATCCAAAACATTGACATTAATGAAGATTGGCCACCAGACTGGTCCAATTTAGCCATGAAACCTCCCACACTAACATGACAGCTGTTTCAGTTTCATTGCCCAACCCTTGTACATATGCTCAATATGATAACACACATGAGCTTTACCAAGTCTATTTACAAAACCTACTATACACCAACCTCAAAACACATTCACACTGCCACATATGTAATGGTGGAAAATATGCTATAATGGCTGTAGATGGATTGCTATCCCTCCATGGTTACAGAAACTCACTATACTATACTATATATCACTATAGTTGTGTTTCTAATGCCATGCTAAACCTTATTTCTCTCTTCTGTCCCATCTATTCACCTTGTGAGCAGGAACAAAAACAGCACAATGCATGCATCTACAGACTTCAACTCATTCTCATTCACCTCATTTGCTTTGCAGTAGAGCTACAAGGTCAGTGTCACTAACAATTAATGGAAACATATATCCTACTAGTTATCACTGTGCAAACTGTATTCGTAAATAATCACGTTTGTATTAAAATCAGGTCAAGTTGTCAAGCCTTCTCAAACATTGTTACTTAACTGATGTGATTTCTGACACTGTATTTTAGTAGGAATTAGTAGTTGCTATTAGTAGGAACAGACTAAACATGAGAAATTATCTGCTAGGTTTAAGAGAAGGTGTAATTATGGGCAACATTGCAGTGACAATTACAAGACCCTCATTTGTTCCTTTAAAAAGAATCCCAAATATTTACAGCCACACAGCCACAAGCATGAAAAGAGAATCTGGTCACAGACACTGACATAAATGGCTTTGACATACAGTATCAACAAAGGCATACTAATAGATCCAAACTAAACAACAATATCATGGCCATCATTAGAGCCTTTTAATTATGATCAGCATCAAACTCTACACAACGTGTGTGTGTGCGTGTGCGTGTGTGTGCGCCATACAATACTATGTGTCTGCATTGGGTTTAATGAGGTTTGTGATTAAACTGGTGAAAGCATTATTGCCTCTGGGAGAATGAACCATTAGGCAATGTTCCAACAGGACCAGAGCGATCTAAACACTGTAGCTAAAACCCTGCATTCACCTGCTCTTCAGCCTCCATTCACCCGACCGGTTCCCCAGAGACTCTCTAAAGCCACATCCAGATCTGAGATGCATTAGCACTCCGTCCTCCCTCCTCTCTCTGTCTGTCTGTCTGTTTGTAATTAGCACTCATACTGAGCTGCAGATAAACAGACTTTATCAACAGCGCCAATCTCTATCTGTCACAGATTACTCTCAGTGTACAAAACAGCCATAGTGCACTCTTCATCTTACACCCGCTGCCAAAACATCATCCTTCCCTTACAGAGTTGGTTTCCTGTCAGTAGAAACTACATGAATGCAAAGATAAGATTTTTTGAATAGCAAATCCATAATCAGTTTCATATTATGGCAACATCCAAGTATACATTGTGTGAGTGCAATGTAAGTATTCTAAAAATATTTTGTATAAAAAATGTATTTTTTAAAAATGGGAAAGATCATTAATTTTACCATTGATGGTGAATAAACATAAGTGGTGGACAGCCTTTGCCTACTTGGATCAGTTATTATTAACAGCCCAGGATCCAGCAGACACATAATACAACACTGATTGGCACTCAGCAGAGCCAGGATAAAGCAGCTTGAGAAGATGTGCAAATGATTTGTCTCTAAAGAACATAATTGTCCAATCTATGATCCCCTCTATGATTCTTCATGGTTGTGAAAGCTGGAAAATAAAAAAAAACCATGGAACTGGAAAAATACAGATGTCTTTGAACTTTGGAGAATAATTTTTAAAACATACCAGACAGCAAGGAAAACACTGATCCTTGACCAGATCAATTTTTGACTCACGCTAAGCCTAAAAAACCCAACTGAAGCTTTTCATTTGTAGACACTATGGGAAAAACAACTTATTAAAAGACAAATATGTTTGGAGCAGTGAAAGTAAAAGAAGAAGAGGATGGCCAACAGTCGGTAAATAAAGATAGATCATCAAATCATCAAAACCTTGAAGACCCAAAGACAGGATACCCTGGAGAAAGTGTTTCTACTGTGGCTAGAATTTGGAATCAACTTGATGGCACTTAGAAAAGATTAGAGAACTTTTTGCCAATGTGATTGCAAAAACACAATGGAATTTGACCTCCGCATTTAACCCATGTTGCGGTGGGCAGCACTATCCATGGTGCCCGGGGAGCAATTCGAGGTTAGGTGCCTTGGTCAAGGGCACTTCAGTCATGACCTGCCCGGGGATCAACCTTCTGGTCACAAGACCAGATCTTTAACCATCAGGCACAGTTGCCCCCACTGAGACCTATCCTATTGTACTCCTTTACAATATTCATGTTATTACAAATCACAGTTTACACATTAATGACTGTTTACAGATTACTGCTCATGCTACCAAAAGACACAATTACAATTCCTGGATTTTGACAAAGTCTCATATTTTGAAGGCTGTAAACCAACCCATGAAATACAACATAAATTAAAAGCTAAATTGCGTAAATAGTTTGCAAATGTTACAAGAGAAGTGTAAATACACAACTGATATTTACACAGATCACAGATTTGTGTGAAGCATAAACATTTTATTTTGCCTTCATGACTATAAAATTCCTTGTGATAGAAAAATCCCGCAAGTTACGTTACTTTGGTCATGTGATGAGGCAGGACATGGGAACATTGAAGGAAGTGTTATGACTGGACTTGTGGAGGGAGTCCGAAGACGTGGAAGACCAAGTTTAACCTGGATGGATAACATCAAGACATGGACTGGATTATCAGGTGCTAGCCTGCTACAAGCAACCAGAGACAGATGGCATTGGAGAGAAGTGACTCGTCTGTGCAGCCAATGACGGCGTGTGACATGACATGACATGATAGAAAATTAACTCCATATTGCTTTAGTACATGTGCATGAGCAGCTGTGGTGGATGACCTGAAGGCATTTCAAGCAGCACAAAGTTGTTCGGAGAGATGCATTAATGGGCATACAGTGTTGCAGAAGTCTTTATCCCATCATGGTGCTAGTGCATTGTGCAGACTCGAAAATTAGCATTTAAACATGAGAGTGTGGGTTAGACGCCTGTTAGTGCCACCATGCAGCAGACAAGGCTAGAGGTGCATTGTGGGACGATAAGGGCCAGCTCTCTAGCTGTCACTCAAGAGCAACAGCTCTGACACAGATTTCCATAAAAGACGGAGAGAAAGAGAGAGAGAGAGAGAGAGAGAGAGAGAGAGAGAGAGAGAGAGAGAGATACGCTCCTTTCTCATCAGCTCTTACTGGCTTGTTATATATAGAGGGCAGAGGTAAATGTGAGTTTATGTGTGTGTTTATTTATGCAGGATAGGGCAGCAGAGGTGTGCGTTTAATAGATGCTCGTTGGAATACATTGTTGAATGGGGCGTATAAAGCATGAACAGATGGAGAAACTTGTATCTAAAATATGCAAGTGCCAACAATGTCATTGAGGTCAATGACACAGTAAAAGCAGTACAAAAGCACATCCAAAAACACCTGTCTTCTCTCCACCATTTCTTCTCAATTCCCATTCAAATCATTAATCACAACAGTTTCTTATAACATCTCATGAGAACTGAGATAAAACTGCAGTCACTGTACTGGGTCTTTGTCTAATCCAGCATTCCTCGAATAAATCCAAACTTTGCTGGTTGGTATATCATATTTGTGCATGATACTGAGTGTCTGAAATGTTCTTCCTCATTTATACTGTCATAGAATGTTCTCAGTCTTTTTAGGATGTTCTATATTCACACAGGTCTAGAATACACTGTCCACAATGTGATACTTTATTAAGAATTTATAAGTTAGAGCTCCATATCTGACCAATTCACTTGATGTCAATAATAATAAAACATAATAAACCCTCCTTCTGAGTGGATAACACTCAATGATGCACTTACAAATTCTTCACTCACTTCAAAGTGATCAAGATCTGAATAATTATTAATAATTGTTTGTTTTCCACAACCTCGGTTATGTTGGGTTGGCCTTCACCCAGTCTAAACTGTTCATTAATCTCACCAGTGAACTTTAACTTGAACCTGGTTAACTCCACACTGAGTTCGGAATGTTCTCTTCCCTTCATACTATTCTAGAATGCTCTTACTGTTAATTGGGAACAACATAATAATCTCTGTGTGGTACAGCAACTGCTTGGCAGCTGACTGCAAATCACTTGAACGAGTGGTGACAACTGGCCAACGCATCACAGGCACCCAGTCACTCACCATTCAGGACATTTATCACAAATGTTGCCTGGGCAGGGTTGAGAAACATCATCAAGGACATTTCTCATCCAAACCATGAAGTTCTCACCCTTCTCCCATCTGGTAGATGTAACAGGAGCCTCCGCTCACGCACTAGCAGGCTCAGGAAGAGCTTCTTCCCAGAGGCTGTGACCCTACTGAACTCTGCACCGCCACTTTAACTCGAATTGTATCACTGCACTGCCATTTTAATTGCACCCTTGCACCTCATACACTTTATATCTGCTAACTCGCATATATGTACTCTCCTAATAATGTGTATATTATTTATTTGCAATAGACATATTCAATCTCTACAGCTCACTGCACCATCTCAATGATTACTTTCTGCACGTAATGTAAATGGCACTGCATATCGCATTTCTGGGTAGATGCTAACTACATTTAATTGACTCTGTACCTGTACTTTGCACAATGATAATAAAGTTCAATTTAATCTAATAGAATGCAGATGCCTATTGATTCAATGTACAGAAGCTTTTAGTTTTGTTTTCCTTTAAAGCAGAGGCTTGTTCAGTAAAAAAAATACCATTTATCACCATTAAAGTTCATGTTGAGAAGAGTCTGTTGCCCTTGTGTTAATATCTTACAACTCGTCTTGTACTGGGTTTTTCTTTAGGTCTTGAAAGGGTGATGTGTTAACAACATCTCTGATGGATTCTTTAATAAATGGTTTGGACTAGAGATGGATGGATGGATATAGAGTGGGATGATGGATGGGTATTCAGGTAAATCCATGCAGTTTATAAGTAAAGAGTAGTACCATCAAATGGACTTGGTGGTAAATGCCAGAGGATCATAAAAAGCTTAAGTCAAGTTTAAGACAGAGTTTATATATATTCATATATTATCTTGAGTGATGTTATTGAAGAATGATTCACCATGATTTACACACCATGGTTGAGATTTATTAGACAAAAACAGGGTATGTTGAAACCACAGCAGATAAAGTAAGGCGCCAAAATTACTCATCATTCAGACAGCCATCTGCAGCGCTCATCTGACAGGTCCCAAAAAATGTATTAGGAGATTTGGCAGTCCTAATCAACCTAATTCCTTAGACAGACAATCAGAGGCATAAAGAAAGAAGGTGGTGAAGGGCCACAGTTACAAGAGAATTAAAAGAGGCTCTGAGACAGGTCACATATGCAGAACTGATTCCAGACTAAATTGTTTCTTAAATTCACAAATATCTTTGAAACTAGCTCTAAACTTTTGAGAATGATGAAGCAAGTGTGTTTTAAACATAACTGTCATTTTATAGGAATGAATAAATGAAGCATGCAGGTCTGATGTGATGGGATTTGTTAATGTTAATCAGGCTTAAAAGCTGTAACTGGAACTATTTAGATATTGTACGAGCAAAAAAAGAGCCTGTATGTATGAGTCAAACATCAATCCTTGATTTTCCACTGGGAATAATTTCTGTTGAACTGTTTAATGATTAGTTTTATGGTGTCTCACTCTATCAAATACTGCTATTCCTGAGTCATTCCTTCTTATTACTTTTTGGCTTTAACTTACTTTTGACTTGTTCTGCTGACCAGTGTCAATCAGATGAGAATGACTCCAATTTTGAATTTGGTTCCTCTTGTGATTTGGGTAACACTTTCTATTAGCCATTATAAATGTGGTTATAACTCTTTATAACTTTAATGCTTTGTAAGCATACTTATAAACTCTAATAATGCATCATATGGCTCTAATTTTATATTATAACTCAAGGTTTGATGACTTATAAACATGTTATAACAATGTTATAATTCACTATAATGCATTATAAACAAATAATGATCTGTGAGTTATAAAGGCCTTATTACAATTATCAAAGCATTATGAACATTCAAAATACAACTTGAAGCACTCTGTGACAACATTTTGTATGTTCATGTTTTCATAATTTCATAATCATAATTATAAGGCCTTTATAACTGCACAGATCATTATTTGCTTATAATGCATTATAGTGAATTATAATATTAGTCATATAATTAGAGCTTTATGATGCATTACACTAAACCCCCCGTATTTGCGGGGGTTAGGGACCAGAACATACCGCGAATACTTGTAAACCCCCCCCCCTAAAAGTGCTTATAAGTACCTATTTTGATGGTTAAATCCAACCATATGCCTTAAACTATCATCCTTAACACTTCAGAAACACGTGTAAAGACATAGAAAATAAAGTTTACTCTCTCTCTCGCTCTCTCCATCTCCTTCTCTCTCTCTCTCTCTCTCTCTCACTCTTACTCTCACTCTCTGAAAGCCCCTTACACTTCGCCACTTACACTTTGTGCTGGAAGCCTGAGAAGAAGCTGGGTGTTTAGGCGGGATCTTAGTGGTAAAAGAAAAGCAAAACTAGTCAGGTCTACGGCTCCCGCGAAAGTGGCTGTGTGTTGTGCAGATCAGCCAATGAGAGCTGGCCTTGTACGGCCATCTGAACACCAGCCAATAGCGTTCGAGTATTGGAGCATGCACATACCCAACTGTTGTACAGTGCATATGTTCTACAGAACAAATCACAAATTTGTGGGTTTTCCGTGAATAACAAGTAGATATGTTCTAGAGAAAATTCCACGATTAGGTGAATCAGCGAATGCAGAACCGCGAATAGGCAGGTTCAAAGCATTATTACGTTATAAAGAGTTATAACTGCATTTATAATGGCTTATAAATACAGGCTTCATAGAAAGTGTTGCTGAGATTTGTAGTTCATGCTCTTAATGAGTTTTTGCTTGTCACTGCTTCTCACTAGGGGTTTGAAGTCTCATCCAAGTGCTATGGAAATAAATGTGAATTGGAAAACTTCTGTACCAACCTTCCTTGCATGCAGCAGAGTCCAGAATGGAGTGTGTTTATAGGTTTGGTTAGGTTTTGATTTGATGCAGTGGTATATCATCTGAGTAAGAGTTAAGCCAACCTAGAATGTGTATGTTTGGTTGTGTGTAGTTTTCTTCACTGTGGCTGAGATCTGAGATATTGATCTGAGCCAGAATCATCTAGAGCGATGTGCTCGATTTAGTCTCTTTTCTTCCTGTATTTCTCTCCCTCAGTTTTCTGGAGAGCGTTTTTGTCTTGGATTGTCTTTGGATCAATTGAAACATTCTCTTGAGCTCACTGAAAGTGAAGTGTGTGTGCATGTGTGTGTGTACGCTAGGCAGGGAAAGTAGTATTGATTTCTGTGAGAGAGGTTAGATTGAGGAGTTCGCTGTGACATGTTCCACTCATTGATGCCCTGATGGAAACGCAGGTGAGGACAAGTGCTACATAACAACCAGCAGCATCCATACACATCCATACACAAGCATGCATACACACACAAGTCACTTTGCTCCAAATACACATCAAAGCTCTACCTAAACGGCCTCCAGCTACAGATATAATGTGTGTCACTTAGCCTGTACATGCAGACACAACTAAAGCATTGGGCTTAAATTCAGATAGGCAGTAAAACAGGTGGATTGCACAGCAGCAACCAGTCTCTCTAAAACAATCCCCTTAGACAAAATTCATCAATTCAGCATGAGAATCAATATACATATCAAAGGAGGCTCATCTGTTTAAGCAATTCAGCACTACTTAGTATAAAATTAGGCCTCTGAAGACAATACAACACTCTTCTCTCAGAGAAAAAAAGCCTGTGGAACTACCAAATCTTTATTTTGGTAAATGATGTGAACATCTATGTTATTGTCAAGAAGATGCACCTTTTGGTACTAATTGGTCACTATTCCAGTGTGCAGTTTGACTTCTTGTCTTGGTACAGTTTGAAAAGTTAACCAATAAATATTTGGCTATATTCAGCTACTGTACTCTCAAGTCCCAAACTCTTTAAGGACCACTAGTGACATCCCTGATGTGCTTGTTTCTCTGCAGCATCATTAGTATCTTTAGTACCCTGAACCTGCAGCTTCAGTTCTTCATGCCACAGGCTTATCCCTTTGGATCCCCTTACCCCCAGCATGATGTTCAAAAGCATGCTGTTCCATTTCTGCATCCCCTGCCTGGAGTGCCTGTGAATGTCAATGTTTTCATCACTGCCACCATTGACGTTTTGGATTTCCAAGAATACTCAAGATGCATATTATGCTCCCACTCCAAGAGTTTTAACGAATTACCAGCAGAGACTTCATCACTTGTAGTTCTGTAAGGTGGTTTCCCACAACATGAGGATGCACTTTAATAGTTAAAATGGCAAGTTAGAAGATGTGCATGGTAGCAGTGGCAGTGCTACTTAAGTCAACTGAAAAGATACTTGCTCTAAGGCTTTCTTTGAGGCCCTTGGCACAGTTGTCTTTGCCATTACTTGCCATTTTTTCTGACCCTGCTTCTCCACTTTCTGTCACTACTGACCCTATTGCGGCTGTCTCCAAGACTGGTTCTGTCCCTCAGGCCTCTGATGCTGTCGTCCCTGCTCATCTGACCTCTGTCATTGACTCAAAGCCCCAATCCCTGTCACTGATCTTGCTCCTTCTGCTTCATTCCCAGTCAAACCATCTCCTCCAGCTTCTGGCTTGTCATACTCCACTGTTCTCCTCTCCAGTGCCCCTAAGCACGTACTGGCCTGTCTGTAATGAAACATCTCCCTTGTGAAGGCACCATCTCTTTCTTGGTCATGCCCTGGTTCTTGTCAATGTCCAATTTCTCGTGCCATTCTTGACCTTGGCCTGGGATCTGTTTTTGACTTTGATCCCTTTTCTTAACCCTGGTCTCCTGCTGTCAGGTGCTGTGCATTAAGGAGGAGGGTGAATTTGTCTGACATGCTGATCCTCCTGGGCAGTTCTTCAGCTTTGTTTGATCTGGGTTCACTCTGACACTGTTACATTTGTACCTCTACCTAAGTCATGGTGTGCAGTCTTTTTCAACAAAGGAAAGGTTGCTGTTCTAACCAAACAGGAGCATATATAATCAATTCATGTAGGGGATTCAAACCCTAGTCCTTAAGCGAACATGCTAAAGCCACTGTGCAATCAGAGTGCTAAAACTGTCAATACTACTAAAGAACCATCTATTTTAAATGATATTTGCATGTAATCAGTTAACATAAATACTAAATATATTGTAATTGTTTAGTGTTGAGCCAGATACTCATTTCAGACGAGTATCCGGTACGGATAAAGCATTTTTGACAAGTACGAGCATGATACGAGTAAAACTCATCAATATCCGTGCTCGTGCTGAAGGAAATCCTCATTGGGTAACTGACTGTCTTCACGATCTGTGATTGGCCAGTCACACATAGCGCCCGCCCCTCCCTACTATTTGGTCAGTAGAAAAAACTCTCTCATTCCCTCTCACACAGTCACCCTCACACACACACACACACACACAGACACACACAGACACACACCTTTATCGACATTGTTTAACTTTGTGTGGGGAAAAAATCCAAGAACGTTAGATAGTAAAAATAAATAAATAATTGAAAGAAAAAAAGTTTGATCATAAAATAAAAAAAATAAAAAATAAAAAGGAAGTTGTGTTGAGTATGACAACTCTTGTTCATGCATACTTAGTAGTTCATAATTTCCTACTGCATAAGTATTCATTCATGCACTTAAAAATATTAATGTTCTGAGTTTATAAAAAAAAACTTGTTCAAGTTCTCTTACTTTTGTGAACAAAAACATTGATTTGAATCTCAATGTTGAGGCTGTTCTGTAAATAGTTTTCCAATAAACAATACATGTAGCAACTTCTGATCAATCAATATCAATTTCAGACTTAAAATATTCTACCAAATTAAGCTGCACCCACTTCCGGTTAAACTACACCCAATTTTGCTTTAGGTAATTAGGTAATTTAGATAATTTTGCTGTACTCCAAGTACAGATAATTTAGATGGTTGAACAGATATAGATACAGATAGTGGTGTACTCACTCATCTCTACTGTTGTTACTAACATTAGCTGGCTAAGTAGCCTTAAATTAATAATTTTGAGTTCTTACTTCTAGCTGAAGTTGAATGAAGCATGAGAAACACATGGAATCAGATTTACTGCTTTGGTATAGAAACTGCTAGCCACACTGACTCTTTGCAGATAAGATTTGACACACCTGTTCTTGTTTATGTTCATATATTTCTGCTTTTTCTGACCTTTGAGCTTGTTAGCTGATGTTTTATGGATTTGCCTATAATGATCCCGACTACCAGTGGTATGAACCTTTCTGCCTCCGTTGCTTCACGCTTCATAGAAAAGTCCAAATAAAGCTTACTTGCACTTGGTTAGACATGCATGCACTAGAAGCCTTTTTGAAGCATTTCTAGTCACTCTTCTGACAGGCAAAGATGCTCCCATAATAATCCATGCATATATCAGCTCTGACTCATGCGTGTGCCACATCCCAATTCACCCCTTTTATGTTTCCAGTCTATTTTTATCTCTTTTGTGCATTTCAAAATGGTATGGAATACACTGTCTGTAATCTATCCTATACATTTTAAATATGCATGCAGGCTTTGGTGAACATATATCTGAGAGAATCCCTCCTGAACAAGGCAAAACAGAGAGTAGTTGACTGAGCAGAACACTGTTCACAAGTGTCTAGTGTGATGCAATCACTTCCTCTCATGTTTCTTGCTCTAATTGACAAAGGAATGTGAATCAGTGATAAGCTGCTGAGAAAGAGGGTCAAGAGAGGTGACAGGTGAGTAAGAAAGATGTGAATGTGATGCTTTAAAGTCAGAAGTCATGTTCGCAACTGTTAAAAGCACATCCTTATGATTCATCAGTAGCACCTCATGCTCCTGCTGGTATAACATGGAAACGAATGGTGAGAGGAGTCTCTGCTTGTGGCTTGAGTTCCAAATGCCAATGTATAGTTTGAAGTTTCAATCACATTTGTTAATTTACATATATTAGTTTAGCATGTAAATGTAATCTGTCACACAATAGAAAACCTGTCAGGATTTGAGTGTTGGCAGAAATTTGAAGAATGGCGAATAAATGCAGTTTATTTATGATGGATTGTATTGTGTTGGGAGAATGTTTGCTTAATATCATTCATTCAGATGCAGAATGTGTGTGTGTGTGTGTGTGTGTGTGTGTGTGTGTGTGTGTGTGTGAGAGAGAGAGAGAGAGAGAGAGAGAGAGAGAGAGAGAGAGAGAGAGAGAGAGAGAGACATTTCCTGGTTGTAATGAGTCGATGACCTATGTAGGATCATTTCCTTCTCTCCTTTAATTAGGTTCTAAATGTCAGGATACAAGTGTTTCTTGTACATGAGCCATTGTGTGTAAGTGTGTGTGAGTCTGTTTAGTGATACTCCAGTCTAACAAAGGTGCTGCTTGTCCGAGACAACAGTGAAAAGTTAGAACGTGGATGAAAGGAAAGCTCTCGAGGGAGGCAGCCCTCCGACTGCTCTCATACTTGATAGCCTCTCTCACGCTCACTCGAGCTCCTCCAGTCTCACTAATATCACACAGTCAACATTGCTGTGTCCTAGCAACTCCTAATTAATCGGCCTGTGTGCATGCATGTGCGTGTGTTTAAGCAGTAAATGAACGGAAACATTAAATTAAATGGCTTAAACAGCTAGAAAAGCTGAGAAATTAAACACCACAGATTAGGTCACCACTGTGGGATATGCTTTGTGTTTTAGTGTGCGTGTCTACACATTCAATTCAATTTAAACATGAGGAAAGACAGCACACTGGACACTGGAGTCTTTGCATCTGTTCACTAAGCAATTAAACTAAAAACAAATAAATAAATAACTAACTAAATAAATAAATAAAAAATATTACCAATATCAGTTAGAACTGGGATGAGAAGTAATTTTTTAACACTTTATAATATTGCCAGGTTTTAGAGTGATTACGTTATAGAAGAGTTTTCTCCTATATCTACTTAAGTATCAGTGGTATTTTACATATACTAATTGATACAGAGAACTTACAGGAAATTACATAATCAATTACAGGAAGTTACACTCTAAAACTGAGTTGTTCCTGGAAGTATTACTAAAATGTTCTAAAATTAGTAAATTATTGCCAAATATTGATTTTTTTCTTGCTTCTACCCAAAGTATTTCAGTTTTACATATCCAGCATTTCAAGGACTGTTTACATTTACATTTACTGTTTACAGAAGCAGAAACAAAGCCTTAATCACAACAAGTAAACATTCAACTAAACTGACAAAGTAAAATGCTTCAACACTTCAGATGAAATAATAATTGTATTAATGATATTAATAATAATAATAATTGTCTAGTCAGCTGTTGACAATTACAAACGAGTTGACTTGGTACTTCAAGATCAATGCAGTTTTAATAAATTGTCAGGAAATACCAACGCAGTGCAGAAACCAATATTTATCTCTATGCTCAATTACAGTATAAAGAGTGTGAGTACATAACTCATTACTGCCAAAGGCAGAGTCGTGACTGCCTGTGAAGACCAGCTCAGTCTAATGCTGCTTTATTGATCATTCTGAATGAAGGAAAATGCATTACTGACCAAGTACAAATGCAATTCCAAGCAGAAAGTATGCAGGAGTAAAAGCTCCAATGAGAAGATATGCAAATACCTCTGAGACTCGGGCTCAAATGAAATAAAGCAAAAGCTTTTCAACACAGCCGATCGTGAAAGCTTTCCTCATTCACAGCTTATCTGACTGTATGAGTCCACATGGCAATTTAAAAAATGATACATGACAAAGGGTACTCTGAACTAAATTGGAAAGCGATTTCACAACAGGAGGGTAGTAATTACACACTTTGAATGCAGAAAGTCTAGGCTTAACCTGGCTGTTTTGTAGACTTCGGTCAACTCTTCAGGCAAAGTCAGTGCCTTTTTAACCATTCTGCTATAAATTATTACATCAGCTCAAGATCTAGGTCAGTAAGAGGTAATGTGAGGCCAATTGCTGCTTTAGTGGTGTGATAATAATATAAATGTTAAATGAAGACTCATTACCTGCCTTGACGTACTCTCAGAGGTAAACACACGTATATTTGCAAGCAAAATTACAGGGGAAGATCATTGTTTACCATGTTTGAGCTGTTCTAAATATTAAAGTTTTTTATTTTGTTTTGGAAAAAAAAATATTCAAATGAATTTGAGTCTACATACATTAATTAATTAACATCTGTTTCCTAAAGGAATCAATTTTAAAGACAAAAATATAGAAAAAAAGGGGTCGATTGAGGTGAGACAAATTGTTCCATGTTCTGACTGGAAGTCAGTTGTACTGAATTCTTAATCCTCGTTGCAACATGCACCCCCTTCTTGGGAGAACCTGGATAGTTTCTCAATAGAAGGCAGAAATAATTTCTATTTAACATTCTATATATCGCTGTTTTACAGAGTAGAAACAATCTCAGAAGGGGATGCACTGTAACCCCCCTCACCCGCTGTGTTGTTCAACTAATAGTTCAACCGCCCCTCCACACACACCCTTCACCCGTCATGCCCCTCTTCCGGGGTGAACAACTACTACACCTCCATATTCCGCAACCGCAACCCCCCACCCCCTGGTGTCAATCAATCAATAGTTTGCATGCACCGCCCCCTCAAATTTATTTATATTAGTTTTAACTTCTCTTAAAATGCAGAACAAGGTTTCACTGCCATGATCTAACAAAGTGTACATTACAATCTAAACTAATAGAATGTTAAGGCTCGTACACCTAAACCTTTTAATGAACCTAACCTTGAAAATAAAATTTCTTTATTATTTGTACTCTGAAAGCCAGAAAACATTGTTCAAATGAGATTTTGCCTAATGAAATTTTAATTACATCAAACTAAAACTATTTCTAGCAGGACTAAATAAAATCATGCAATGGTAGTAATCTGTACCACATTCAATCTATTTTTCCCCAGTTAATATATTCCCAGTTGTTACTTTGTAATAGTGAATTGTACCATGCATGAGGGTTGAGAATGAAGCAGGAGGAGTGCAGTGGTGGGGTCCAAACAAATTAGATTTTATTACAAAGAAATACAAACTACACACTGTGGCTGAAAACAAAACAATGCTATGATGGAGCTGAAACAGACATACACACATTCACAAACATTAACCACATTCACTAACATAACAACATTCAATGACTGATGAAAACTCAGACATGAGGAAGCTTAAATACCAAACGTAATTAAAGGAGAAAGGAACAAGCAGGGCTGTGCAATTAGATAAGACACATGCTGAACATTAGCTAGACAGAATGATGGATGGGTACACAGAGACCTGATATGAATGTAAACAAACAGCACATAGTGACAAGACACGTGGGAGAGAGACAGCACATAGGGAACAAAAACAAAAGCATGAAGACCTACTATTTTTACAATCACGTAGCTCACAGGAAATGATGTCTAATTAAACACAATTTGAGATAAGAATAGCATCTCAGATGAAACTTGTTTAAAGTCTAATGTCAGGTCCTCTTTGATAGCTAACACTGCATTTGTAACTACCCTTAGCAAAGAAACTAAACAAATAAAGGTCTAGAAATCTGTCTGACTTAACTAGTGAGTAACCTGTGGACAGGGGAATATTTTACCGATTAAGACTTACACTAAATTGATTAGTTTTTTATACTAAATGACTTTCAAACAACATTTCACACCTTGTAAAAGAGAGCGGGCAAGCTTATAAACTTTACTTTCAAAAAAGTTGAAAAGCCTAAAGTGCACATGCAAAAGTATTGCTTGCATCTGCTCACCTCTGCTACTGGGATGTTTGTCAAGTGTCCCAACCTGAAACTTTAGTGTGCATTGCTATGAAATCAGTACAATTAGGAATACAGCAGGGGAAAAAGTTAAAATAGGGAGATTACCACAATACATACAGAGGAATTGCAATCTTACAACACTGTTTTAGCCTCATTGTAAGCTGTTCCAAGCTTGAAATTTTCTTTCTCTCAACCCAATTTATACTCAGAGAGAGTTGAGTAGCCTGTTTACTCTGTTAACCAGCCTGGGAAAACACACTAGCTGCAACAAATACAGTGAAGAATACAGAGGAGAAATGCAGAATCCATTTGGCCAATTTTGAAGGAGGCAATGGGAGTACCCTTAACACTTTACTTTTACCCATAATCCTTTGCATATTTCAGTAGAAACAGCAGCAAAGTGCTGTATCAAACTGCACTGTAATGGCAGACATTGTTTTTGTTTGTTTTTAGTTTTCCATATAAGCAGTGTTCAAGAAACTGCTGTCAACAATAACAGCCATTTCTCCATTTTCTCCAATTTCAGCTCACATGCCCTTCTGATGACATGGCCACACACACTTTGGCAGGATGTGATATGAATGAGTAGCCTTCATTGGATCCTTCTTAGGACAGCGCTACAGAGTATAATCCTACCTAGACTGTAGTCTACCTTTTAGGATGCAGTTACCATATACAAACCCTGTACAGCAGTTATTACTGTTCCACCTACAACAAGCAGTGAGAAAGGATCCATATACAGTAAAACAAGCAGAAATGCAGTTGTGCTTTGTTTGAGCAGATGAACAAACTAATGATTAATGAGCTAGCATTAACAAAGCAAACTGCTAGCAAACATGCTCCATTTGAGTGCTTGCCACTGAAACCACTGCTCTGCATTTCTCTACGCTCACACAGTTGAACAACCGTGATGAATTGGCCGTATAAGAGCAGTGAAAACATGAAACATGGCAGTCTGTAAGGCTACATTAAGCACCATTCATTGTTGTAGACTAATACTAGCATCAAGCAGTACACATATTCCAGAATTTCTGCTGGAATGATTTTCAGGTTATTTGATATTCTCTTCCTGCTTGTGTACATTATATGTTTATTTTTTTATAAGGTACAATAAAAGATATGCAAACTTTGCATTAAAGTAATAGTTAAAGATAGGACAGTTTCATTCAGTGTCTGTGCCTGGAGGAACTGGCTTTCACTCTCCAGCCCTTTCTCTTGATTTTTCTCAGTCACACATTAGTGCATATAGCAGATATTTGTGTAGCAGTAAGTGCCTGAAAGGGATGCCAACAATTCTATGCAAATGTCAGGCTTACAATGGGAAAAAAAACAGCTGTGAGCTGAGGAACAGACCATTGTCCAAATTGGTTTGTGTTTCACATTATTTAATGCTCTGATCAAATTACACCACATGCATGAAAAGATGGGGCAAACATTAACCATGTGCCATCACAGTCACAAGTCACAACAGAGCTGTGTGAATAATAATAATAAGAAGAAGAAGAAAAGGAATGATGATGATGATGATGATGATGATGATGATGATGATGATGATGATGATAAAAGGACCCAGCGATCAAGATTATTAGAAGATGGAGCATTGAGACTCAAGTTGTGAGACTCAAGTAGGTCTTGGAACTGTGAAGAAAGATCTTAACAGGAAACTTCAGGAACTATCACATCATGACCAGGTTATGAACTAACTGTAACATTTCAGTAATGCAGGAGGAGAGGATGCAGGGGTGGAGTCCAAATCAACAGGCTTAATTCACAAAAACTCAAACTGTGACAAAAAAAAAAGCTTGTACTAAAGATGATAAACACAGCGTGAATAAACATAAAGACCAACCTGAATGTACATGAGACAGAGTGCTAATACATTAACACACGTTAACAAACATTCAATGACTGACAAGGGACTCAGAAACATGAGGGAGCTATATAGCAAACACTGATTAACACATGATGAAGGGACAGGGCTGTGAGCAGACACGACAAAGGTGCTAACAATGAGACATGACATTGCTGGGGGTGGAGACATCACACAAACAAGACACTGGAAGACAAACAAACTGAGCATGTGTGGACATTTTTCTATATTTGTTGATACCACAGGATCTTTTGTGCTGTTTTATCTTGAAGAACTCTTGTTTCGTCAACCATTAATCATTTGTGATTAAAATCTAATGTTTGTATGTGCCAGGAGCACATGTCAGAGACAGTTAGGAGAGTTTATTTGAGCAGAACATGATGAATAGATCCCCCAAAATTGTATTGTCCACCTTAATATCTCCTGATGTGTCTGAGTAGGATGAAAATTTTTTTTAAATCTTATTTTATTCACTTACATTTTTCCTAAGCATGAAAAACTTGCTTTGACCAATGTTTTTCAATATTAAACTGTCAAAATGGAATTATCTAAATTTTTATCAAACACCAGCATTCTTTCAGAATGAAGAGTATGAAGAAAGAGAGAAGATAAAGGGAGAAAAAGAGAGATTTTGGCAGATCATCCAAAAAAAACATCCAAAACCTCTTTTTGTCTACCCGGAGCTGAAAGATGCTTTACTGCATCATAAAACAGAATTGAGTACTGTGGCAGCACTGCAGCGGGCACCCAGCCATGCCTAAAAACACACAAAAAAAAAACAACAAAAAAAAAAAAAAACTGGGCTTCTTCGTACTCTGCTTTCTAGGGATCCTCACATACTAACATACCCACATACTGGGTATTAATAAACTTGTGGGGACATTTCATTGCCTCCTTCACTACTGTAGGTGAGTAATCTTACACCTATGTGTAAGCTTAAACCTAATACTCTGCAAACAAAAAAGAGACTTACACCTACAACTAAACCTAACTTTGAGTCTTTGAGTTCTTTATAAAGTGTTTTTTTCCATAAAAATTGGTGTTAAAAGTAGCATTTGTCCTTCTGAAGACCAAGAAAATATCCACACTTATACAGATTGCTATTATTATTAGGACATTTGATCCCCACCAGAAAAAATACACCCAGACCACACACACACACACACACACACACACACTCATTCATTCACAGCCATCCTTCTCCTTAAACAGGGTTATGACACATTCACTGATCTAACACACTCTCCATGGCCTCTAAAACAAGGGCAGTGTTTGCTCTCTCCCTGTCTACTGAGACCATCCGGCCTCAAGCATAGCCTATTTACACTCTCTCTCACACACACACAGACACACACACAGACACACACACACACACACAGACACACACTGTTTTCATCTCTCAACATTGCTGTGTAAGTGCAGATCAATGAGTAGATCTCAGAGGAGAGAGCAGCTGATGCTAATTTGGCACTAACCTTCCTCATCATAAAGGATCTTGTTTAGTACAGTCACTAACACAGCACTCTTTCAGCCTTGGGGCTAATATGTAAATGTGGAAGTCCTGTTCTCTTAACTGTGTCCATCTGTCATTCTGTCTTCAATGGGTTTATGAGTTTGTGTATATATTCCGCATTGAAACTAAAACCTCTCTCTCTCCCTTTCTCTCTATCACTCTCTAGGCCTGCAGACTCCCTCTGTTGCCCGCCTGCTCTCCTGCCCAGGAGAATTCTGATTATTCTGGGCCGAGTCCACACAGCACAGCTTCAGGAGACGCTGGAGCACATCGGCAGAAAGCTGGATTTGGAGGTGAGGATGAACAGATGAGATGGATGGCTGGGTAACTGAAGCCAAAGTGTAAGCGGATAAGATAGATATCGAAAGGAGAAGGTGAATAAATCAGCATCTAACGTGAAAGTTCAAAATGTGACCCTTAAAGATAAAATAAAAGGAGAGGAGTTTTTACTGTCAGTGTGTGGAGTCTCCATCAGTGCACTCTGGAGAGAGGGAGAGAATGTGTGTATTACAGTGGCGTCTCTTTCCTCTAACTAATATCCTGTTTTCAGCGCTATTCCCCATGGTATGCTGTGCTTGACTGCTTCAGAATCAATCAGCTTAAATTTTACACACACACACACACACACACACACACACACACACACACACACACACACATACAGTGAGAAAGAGAGAGAGAGAGAGAGAGAGAGAGAGAGAGAGAGAGAGAGAAGGAGAGAGTGTGATATTCATAAATACTCCCATTTCTCTCAGCAGCTCGCTTACCATAACCACATGCATTCCATTTCCTCTACTTTCTTCGAGAGTCAGCGTTATGCAAATTCTCCTGTTTTTGGTTTCATTTAACCGCGACAAAAAGTGAGCATGTACAGCTCCCCTAATGTTTTGTCATCCAC
>BRDA01058363.1:0-5000 GCA_036984385.1 Crenuchus spilurus
CGACTATTGGCCGAATTCTCCTTTCCAGTACCCTAGAGTAGACCTTACCAGGAAGGCTGAGAAGTTTGATTCCCCTGTAATTGGGGCACACTCTCTGGTCCCCTTTTTTGAAAAGTGGGACCACCACCCCAGTCTGCCACTCCAGAGGCACTGTACCATACTGCCATGCGATGTTGCAGAGGCGTGTCAACCAAGACAGCCCCACAACATCCAGAGACTTAAGATACTCAGGACTTAAGCCATAATCATTCATTTTATATATCTACATATGGAGGCCACTTTATCATCTGATGGTGCTTAAGTTGTATCAGCCATCCTGTAGCCCTTCATCATTGGTCAGTTTCTGACACAGAGCTGCTTGTCATGCTATTTTTAGGTAGTTGTCCCATCTCTGAGACCCCCAGCAAAACTACTGTCACTGATACACTTTAACCAGCACCGCACACACTATCATCTTAATATCATGCAAGTGGCAGTGCGCTAAGAATGGTGCACTACCCAAATAATGAATCTTCTGTGGTGGTCCTGTGGGTATCCTGATCATTGAAGAACAACGTAAAAGGAGGCTAACCAATCTGGCCAGAAGTAATCATTCTCCATTAATAAATGGAAATGCACCTATACAGTTGTTTCAGATAGGTCAGACATTTTTAATAAACTGCAATACTGGAGTTAGAAAATTCATCTTCACTCTATAGTTCCACAACTACCGTATAAGGAAGAGGGAGAGTAGTAGCAGCTTGAGCAAATCCAGTTTTTTTCCCTTCTTTTCCCCTCAGTTTTGTGCTTCCTGCCACTGTTCCTCATCAATCTGTCCAGGCCACAATGGGCAGCGACAGTGGCAGGCAGTCGGCGGGGGAAGACAAACAGAGACGGACAAGCGGCTCACTTCCTCTTCCTCTCCTGCAGTGCTGCTCACATGGGGGGTCTGATTTTGCCTCCTACAACACACACACTCACATCACATCCTCTAGGCACACAAATAACACAGCCAAAACGTCCTGCACCCTTACCACAACACCACACAGGAAGAAGAGAAAGAGAGAGAGGGAGAGAAAGGAAGAGAGGATTGGATACAATCAGACTTTCAGAATTTTTTTTAACCCATTAAACTGCAGGACTATTTTCAGTTAATCTTAATGCTTATTCAATCATTTGCATGAATAATTAATAATTGAGAATGTGCAATAAACTATTAATAATTGTTAAAATTGCAGAAAAAATAAAAAATTTATCATTTTGTAACTACTGGGAATTACTCAAAAATGACTATGATTAAGTATATAATATTTTTCAATATGCCCTTTATATTAATCAGAATCCATTACTAATTAATCAGTATCTACTATGAATTATTCAATATCTAAAAATTGCCAAAAGTATTAATTATTATTCAGAAATATTTGGTAATTTCACAATATCTACCAGTAATTATTCAGAAACTGCTATGAATAATTCAGTACATGCAATAAATTATTCAGTACCTACTTGATTATTCAGTTTATACTATAAAGTATTCCATACCTACTATAGAATATTCATCCATCCACCCATATTTTCCACTTAATCCTGGTCAGGGTCGCTATTATAAAATATTCTATATGTAATTCATATTACAATAAGTATTCAGCACATATTATAGATTATTCAGTATATACTATCAAATTTCAGTATCTACTACAGATTATGCATTATATACTATAAAGCATTGGTACCTACTTTAATAAAAGGTATTCAGCACCTTTTATAGATTATTCAGTATACAATAGGTATGTACTCTAAATTATTAAGCATCTACTAAAAACGAATGATCTGATTAGTTTGGAGAGTGTTGAATTTTGAAAGTGTGGACTCACATATAGACTCTTTAAGGGGGTAAAGTTTAAGAGGGTAATTGTATAGTTCTTTTTTATGATTGTATATTTGAATAGTGTGATGTTGTGTCATATCAAATTCTTATCAGTAGTTGATGTGGCTAAAGCCTAAGTGCCTAGGTGGCCAAGCCGAAGACCCAAGCTTCAAATGTGTGACATATTGAAAACATAGAAGAATAGTGAGAATGGAACATGTTATGAAATGTATTCAAAGTGTCCCCGTCTCTGTCTGAATCTGAGTGTACAGTCACAACCATCAGGAGACTGCCAGTGTGCATGTGCTAGAATAAGGATATTTGTAAGCAATTATGCTATTCATGTTTTTGGCCTCTCTCTCTCTCTCTCTCTCTTTCTTCCTAGGCTGCTCTCAGATCACATTCACTCTTTCATTCTCCCTCTCTCGCTCGCCCCCGGCATCTGTTACATCTAAACAACCCCACTTAACCTCATCTCTGTCACTTTCTCTGCCGGCGGTACACACAACACACACACATACAAACTCACACACACTCACGCAGAAATACTTTCCCTATAGCCTTTCACGATGCATCAAGTCACAAAAAAGTGAAGGAGTACTACTGCAGGGTGAAATTACTCAGGGGTATTATTAATCACGCGGGGGGACATTATGAGGCGCCCTCCGCGTGGCCAGATGCCCCTCTGTTCCACCCTGCTCTCAGCAATCTCGGCCCACTTCAGCCCCTCCGCTGCTGGGCCTCGCCATTGTTTCTGGCCAGCTTTTATTTCTTTATCCCTAACATTTTTTAAATAAGGCGCTTTGGAGAGGTCTCATCATCCTTTTCCCGCTTTTCAGGCCCTCCTCACTTTGAACTTGGGAGCTGAAAACCACAACCCACTTCAGAACCTTTAGCCCTCCGTGACACACACATACACATGCACACACACACACACACACATACACACAAATAGACTTGTTCCTCCATAACACAGTGCTTCGAGGCTGAAAAATAGTCCTACGAAAAGGTTCTCCAGGGCAACACAAAGAGCTAAGGGGCATATAACTCCACATGCACGCTGCACTTCTAAAGGATTAGGGCAGGCTAAAACCATTAAAGTAGGCTTAGTACCTAAGTTACTTTCTGTACGAGTGATAAGTAGTCTTCACACATACACATACACACATGCACACACACACACACATGACACAAAATATTTTACATCAATAACTTAAATGACAAAAATTCAGTACATACATTATCTTGGAGTAGTCATTTGTAAAAACTATAGACATTGCACATCTTAAGCAACCCAAAGTTAAGATGTTACCAAGTGCTTCCTCTTGGCCCTGAGTGGTTGCTAAGGTGTTGCTTGATGGTTATGACGGTCTCATATGTGATTGCAAGGTGTGCTTATGTGGTAGCTATGGCCTATAAAGTGGTTTCTATGGTATATTTTGGAGATTTGATGGTCTCGCAAAGAGTTGATATGGTGTCCCAGGTGCTTGCTACAGGAGTGGTTGCTAAGGTGGCATATTAGGGCATTTTTTATCTAATAAGTGTACACTGTAAAAAATATCCGTGTTGTTTCAACTTAAAAAAGTTAGTGTCCATGCTGCCTTAAAATTTTAAGTTAGGTAAACTCAGGAAGCATAGTTAGTAAACATATAAACATGAAATATTGAGTTATCACAACAAATTCAGTGCTTGATAGTCATACCAACTACAATATTTAAGTTAGGTTAACAACAGGGCAAGTTCATTTTTTACAGTGTAAGCACAAACTTTTGAACACCTTTAGGGGTGAAGTGGAATGAAAAGCAGTTTTTATATAAAGAAACAATAAGTGGAATCAAAAATCTGTACACAGGTCCACTCTATCTATCAGACCAAACATTTTGGAATTGTTTACATGTTATTATTTCAAAAACTATGGGATGATTTATTAGACAAACATCTGAAAGAAAAAAAAGACATCAAAGAAGAAGGAAGGAAAAAGAAGGATGAGGGAAAAAGCTGAAGAATTAGTATACACAATAGTGTTGTGCATTGATTTAAGGTTTCATGACTCTTTAGCAATGGCATAGACAAACTATTTTTGGTTACCTAAAAACCTTTCAAAAGAGGACTCTCTATTAAGGAACCCTTTTGTAAGTCAGATGTGTGAAGAACTCTTTGACAATTAAATAACCTCCACAAAGTATAAAACTTCTACCAACTGGAGTTTTAATTGCAATTACAACCAAGAAGCATTAACAATTAATAAATGAAAAATGAAAAATACATTTGATTTCAGACCTTTGTATAGACTTTTCCATTCATTATCTTCTGCTTAATCCTGATCAGGGTCCTGGTGAGTCCATGACCCCTTCATTGGGCACAGGGCAGGCGATTACATGATATTATCTACATCCAGGATAGGGTGCCAATCCATTGCTAGGCACACACATACACAAGAACAGAGTACCCAATTCACCTGCTGCCATGTTTTTGGACTGTGAGAGAACATGGAAACTTCACCCTGATGAGGACTTAAACAACCTCAGCACTGAGAGAGGTGAACATGCTAACCACCATGCTACTGTGCCACCCCAAACCCCTTTTCATTTTTACATTTCTCCCCAAAAATGTTACATTCAGTAAATAAAGAGTAATTGTGATTGAAAATGTGCAAAAGTTTGTTTTCTGTAGAAGATGTGTTACCATATTTTAATTCAGAACACTTAGGGTGCACAAACTTTCAAATAAGAGTATGTGGCTTTAATACCAGTGTCCAAATCTGAAATAAAATTGTTGATTAAAAAAGCTGTAGGGGGTTATTACACTTTATAGATCTTCCTACTTTTCAAAAACTGGAACAATAAAAAAGCTAATTTATTTAGTCTTAAAAAATCAATTTCCTTCAGGTCAGATTTGATGGACCAGTTGAAAAGGGTCTATTTTAGTTGTTATAGAACATTTATTTTGTGGACTGTTGACACAGCTCACCTTGGGTGACTGAAGAGTTAGTGAGTGTAGCCAGCAGGAGCAGAGGTGAAGGGCCTGTTCCAAAATTTGCAAAATACCTTCCTTCACTCAGCCCCTCTTCTGACTGCTGATCTGAAAGTGAAAGCACATTAGACTAAATCCATCTTAAATGGCTCACGTCAGTCCTGCCTTTTAAAGAGTC
>BRDA01058363.1:10000-17791 GCA_036984385.1 Crenuchus spilurus
AGAAAATTACGCTCGAGAGCTCCGGTGTTTAATTAGGACTGTATTAAATGTAAGTGAATCTCAGAGACACGGTTTGGGTGACGTAAGGATGCCTGTATTTGACTGGCATTATTTGTGCGGTTTTACATGCGACCTGATTTTGTGCATATCTGATTGTTCAGACTGTCCAGACAAACCAAATACATTATGGGTCAACGTTTATAAATTACATCGGCTAAACTTTCCTTCAAACCAGCCTTTCTTTATGCGCATGCGCAGTTTACTTACCCTGGGGCAAAGTGACTGAGAGTCTGTTGGGATAAAGCAAAGTGTGTTAGTGGGCGAGCAGCAGCTGCCCCTCTCTATCACACTACTGGTGTAAGGGTCACGAGTTAAAGCCTTTGGGCCCCTCATAAAACTCACCCAGAAGGGTCCCTCTAGGACTGCAACACCAGGCGACACACCGGTGAAGTGTTTGCACCACCATTCATGTCATGGTGACTGTATTTACACTAACGAACCGTTTATCCCTTCAATAGAGGGGTTAGATCACTGAACAAGAGTTAATCTCTGTTAAAGAGTTCATATCATGGAAACACTAATAGTGTATGTTATGTGATGTATGTTCAGTTTCAAACAGTGCACTCCCTATATGGAAAACACACCGCAAAAAAAGCATGGGTTTATAGGTTGTTGTGATGTGACAAATTTCAGTCTATTCAGCCTATGGCGGTTCAGCACTGCCCATTCAAATTTCTTATAAAGATGCCCATATGATTTTATGTTAAACTGACTGTAAAACGTATAAATGCAATATTTATACAAAGTACACTTGCTAGAACATTCAAGTGTAAAATTTTACACAACCTGCCATCAGCTGAATGATACATTTTCTCCTCTTTGCCAGTTAGCCTGGCTGACAGATCTCTCTATATATAGATCACAGACGAATTGGGGGGTGGGGGCAAGGGGACATGTCCCCTGCACTTTTTCAAAAGGCAGTTTTTTTGCAAAAACAATGTTATGCTTAATTAAATGAAGACGGGACCAGCACTAGGACCCAGCGGAAAACAGTTGCTCAAGCTGAAGCCTATTTTCCTTTAGACCACCCACAAGCTCATTGATTGGCTCTGCCATTTCTAGCTAAGGTGTGATAGGCCTTAAGATGGCACTCGTCAAGCAGAGTCTGGACTAAACCTGTGTTTTGCAAGTTGGCCAGCAGACAGATTTTAATATCAGAGGTTTCATATTAAATTCCATTAACATCTGAATCTGTGTCTGTGTGCCTTTGTCTACAAGTCTGTGATATGCCATCATTGACATGCCTCTAAATTTAACTATTGTCAAAATAATTCAGAATTTCTGCTATTTTTATACATAAATGAGGTATACTTTTATGTAAATGAGGTCTATTGACCATACAGTCCAAAAATAGTTAAAATTGGCATAATGAGTTGTAGAGAAGTTGACTAAAAAGCTCAAACACAGAATTGGGTGATAATTTTATGCTACATGCTTTTAACACTATATTAATACTTAATAATTTAGTAATATTTGTATTAATGACTAATATAAATTGTATTACTCTTTTATTAATAATAATGCCGTATTAATCAAATATTAATAATATTTTTAAGTAATATATGAATATTTATTAAGAATTTATAATAATAATTTAATAATTATTAATTAAAGCCGCACCCCCACCCCCCACCACCATTCAGTTGTGTGTCCCCTGGAATCAAGCCAATGGTGTCCCTCTCCACTTCTGGAATCCAAATTAGGTCACCAATATATATACCTTTCCATAGAGTTCAGTTTAAGGTGATAAACAACTTCGCCAACCATGAAGACAAGTGTGAGGTTTGTGTTTTTAAAACATCTTCTTACATTAGAAAGCCTGTCTCCAGACTCCCATCTGATAGATCTGCTTTGGTTCCTCTATGATTTTGTTGCCTGTGTTTATTCAAAGAGAGAATATGTTTATAGATATATTAACATATCTAAATAGCATGAAGATTATGTTAGCATATGTTACAGGTTTCAACCCACAACAGCAAGCAAAAACGGTGGTTTATACTGACAAATCCCTTGAGAAAACTAAGGAAGAAAAGTGTTTTAGCATTAGGCTAACATGACAATATTCATGAAATTGCCTCCAAGGGTTTACGGTGTTTTAACTTTGTGGCTTAAACCTCTCAGAAAACGAAGTTAGAGAAGGTTAATGTGTGCCGTTATGCTACTTATGCGGATGGACCACTTCCAAGAATGAAGCTTTTCTAAACCGTTAGCCAGCTAGCTTTGTGATTAGCAATTTGTGCGCAGGTCTCGGTAGATCCTTTGGGACACTTTTCAACTTAGCCAAATGCAAAAACAAATTTTCAAATGATTTTGCTTTTAGCACATTTTCAGGCTTCAACAATACTAACAACTCAAATTTTACTTAATTCTCTGTGCTTAAAATGCTAATACACAAATGTTTACCTGTGTTTGTAGAAACAAATCTACTTCCGTTCGAACGTACTGATTGCCTTTTTTATTCTTGTTTTGGGTTATTTATGATCGTTTAAGTAGTATAAACCACCATGTGTCTTCTACTCGATTTGGATGACACGGGAAACATGTTCTCCAGTAAAGAAAAGAGCATGGGCTAGTGTAAATCTTTTTCGTTGAACTGTCGGTGGCTTTTAAAGGTTATTCTGCTGTAGATTTTTGGTGTAGTGTGAGTCCAGCTCGGTGTGTGGGATGTGGGAGCAGCAGCAGGTGCCCTCAGCGCGACTGAGCGTGTCGAGGTAGATGAGGCGAACACGTCCAAAGTTAATATTTTGTTTCCAGAGAAGAGGGGAGTCCTGTATCTCCGCTTTATTTACACACGCTAAATTAATTAAGCGGAGGATTCCTCAGTGCGCTGGAAAAACACGCAGGGAGGGCCTCATTTATTGTAGCCGTACATCTCCGCTCTCAGTGTCCGGCATGTCAAGGGACCACATTCCAACACAATGAGCGCCAGAGCTCCACTCATCTGTTTATTTCAGCACGCTAAATGAAAGAGTGAGGGAGTGAGTCTAAAACAGAGTGAGAGACAGACACCACAGACACAGTTCAACTACTTTACAACGCTCAAACAACGTCTCACATGATACAACATTTAAGTACCCTCTGCAAAAGTTTGTGCACCCCTTTTAAACGACATGTGAAAATACGTTAAAATACAGAGATTAATGTTCTGCACACTCGTCTACACATTCTGACATTGTGGAAACAAATAACAAATAGAGCTTTAAATGCTCAGTGCTGTAATATAGGTTTATTTTTTTACTTATCAAAGACATTCTGAGATGGTGGCGTGAACAATAAAAGACTAGTGTAGTCTGTGTGAAGTGAATGTGAGGAAAGGCAGTTGGTCTTCTATACAACAGATGCCCGAATGGGTTTAATGGGTAGGATAATGTTTGATGTCATCCTTAAATGATGACATCATTTTCTAATTACTTTATACTTACTTACCTCACCAAATAGTCGTATAGAAAATGTCGCGACCTGGAGTTAAATCTTTTATTACTCATGCTAGACTTCTACAGACTTCCACCACCACCACCACCACCACCACCACAACAACAACAACAACAACAACAACAACAACAACAACAACAACAACAACAACAATAATAATAATAATAATAATACTATTAATAATACTATTATTAATAATAATAATAATAATAATAATAATAATAATAATAATAATAATAACCTGGAATTGATTGAATACAATTAATAAAGGGCCTAGGCAGATTTAAATCTAGTAATGAATATGTAAACATCCTTTTATTCTTCTCAATGTCTGATGTCCGGACCCTGACTGAATATTATTAAAGTACTCTAATCTGAAAAAGGATGCAATTAAATAATAATAATAATAATAATAATAATAATAATAATAATAATAATAATAATAATAATATGAACATAAAACTTGAATTAAAACTGAATATTACTATTAAGTCTTGATTGGGTATATTAGGCTAATTGAAAGCCATTTTAGTTTTGGTAAAAACATTTTAAAAAATTGCAAAGATTGCATACATATTGTGATTATTTTATTGTTATTATGTATCAGATATACTTCTTTTGTTCTTTAGTGAGGATTCAGTGTGATCTCTCATTACTGGTGCCATTTCTAATTTACTATTAACATGCCACCGTTTATTATTTTTGGAATAAATGGACATAATAATAATAATAATAATAATAATAATAATAATAATAATAATAATAATAACAGTCACATATTGCATTATAACTATATTATTATTATTATTATTATTATTATTATTATTATTATTATTATATGTCTTTCATTTTGATTCAGACGCAGGCTGAATAAAGTGTAAAAAATTACATTGAAGAGTTAACATGGAGGTCAAATAAAGGCTGTAATACGACGAGAGCGCTCTGTTAGCATGAAAGTGCTGTAGAGGTAAGAGAGGAAAGTAAACCTCTCATTTATAAGTACAGAGCTGCTGTTTTAGTCTGATTGTACTAATAGAAAGTCACTTACCATATCTCATACAATCAGAATGACTGTAATCTTGTAAACTGTTGCTTATAAATTCTGGAAAACAAAGCAGCTGTTCACCAGTAAATTCAGTTATAATGTAATGCAAGTCAGAAGTACAGGATCAAACCATAATGTGTCTGAAGCTGTTAATATTTACTGTTTAATTTTCTTTCTATAAAAAAACAAGCTTCAACTGGAGTAAATGTTAACAAAATTTCAAAATAAACCGACGCTTGTGTGTAGGTGCTTATAAATATGTGTCTAAACGCCAGTAAGTGATTATTGCAAAATAGTTTTAGGAACTGAATTATAGGACCTGACGTTATTGACTACGTGTGTGAATAATTAATATTTTGTTCCTTCCGTGAAGTATTTTATTATGTTATTATTTATAGCATGTGTACACAGTAAATTTGCCAGTGTTAAATCAACACTGTTCGAGTTAATTTAACACTGAGAGTGTCAAAATGTAACACTCTCAGTGTTAATTTAACTCTAATAGTGTTGATTTAACACTGGCAGATTTATTGTGTAGAAGAATATGCTTTTAAAAGAAATACTCTCTTTGAAAGGACTGTAGATGGTGGAGATGGTGGATGAGATTTGCTGTGGGCTACATGGGTGGTCCAGCATGGTGTAACCATCACACCACATGGGGCAGGAAAAAACTGAAAGCTGAAAGCTGAGGGTAATTAGAGGGACTTAGGGCTGTTAGCCTTTGCCATGTAACCCATGATTTAACACTATCGATTCGATTAGAAGGCAGAGATATTATTTCTCATGAAGAAACCAACACATAGCTTCACATGAGAAGACAAGTCTCCCTTTCCCTCTGAAAAGTCCTAAAACTCGAATCCCGACTCTTCTCTAGAGCACCGTAGGCTCTCACTGGACCTCAGGTTCACAGGTCTACCGGCTGAGCTATATGATACGTGTCTGAAACGACCCTGAAACGGGGCGTTAAGATCAAAAGTTGACCGTTCTGTAATTCTGCGCTAACCCGGCGCAATCTCCAGCCTCCATACATGACCTCTGCTAAGAGAATGAGGTCAAACTGAAATAACACTTTACCCATATAATAATAATAATAATAATAATAATAATAATAATAATAATAATTATTATTATTATTATTATTATTATTATTATTATTATTATTATTATTATAGCAACAACAATTGTGTTAATAAACAATCAAATCCACTTTTTTGTTATTTTAGTGATTATTTGTGGAACCCTTTATATATGAACGTTTGTAAATGTTCTTCAAAGAAACCAAGTTTTCATCAGAGAAAAGACTAATTTAACCAGAGAAAGGGGTATTTAATCATTCTACATATTACTAAAAGACCCGGTGAAGAACCTTATTGTAATAAAACAATGGACACATTTTGTTGTTGTTATTGTTGTTGTTGTAAAAGGTTATTCACTGGGTCTTTAGTAAAGACACTTCTTAATTAGCAAAGCTAAAATATTTGAATAATAATAATAATAATAATAATAATAATAATAATAATAAATCACTATTTTAATTGGCTAAAATGTCTGTCTGCGCTGCATGGCTCGTTTTATAATGGTAATTCAGCGAACCTACAGGTCTGAGCTAACAAACTCCATTAGGATTAGAATTCACCTCCCAAACAAACCCGTGTGTGTTCGCTTCAGTGGCTCTGAGAGAGAGAGAGAGAGAGAGGGAAAGAGAGAGAGAGAGAGAGAGAGAGAGAGAGAGAGAGAGAGAGAGAGAGAGAGAGAGAGAGAAACTCCCCTTTACTCTTAATAATAAGCTGTCAAAAACACCCCGCCGAGCAAATTTAGCCGTTTAGAAAAGCCTTCCACCCAACCGTGCGCTCGGGCTACTCTCCAATAGACTCGCGCTTCTGCTGTTTTGCCTCTTTTTTGCACATGTTCAGAAACACAACCCGCTGGAGAAGAAAGAGCGCAGCCGAGAGTCTTTTAAGAAGATCGCTTTTCATGTGTGTGTGTGTGTGTGTGTGTGTGTGTGTGTGTGTGTGTGTGTGTTCTCGCTGCGGGATCTTTGTGGCTCATTCAGGCCCAAAGGGACAAAGTCTTCAGCAACAACATCAACAAACCGGGCACCCAAAAAGAAAGCGCCGCATTATCGCGGATTAGATTCCAGATGAGAAAAAGAAAATAAAACTGCTACTACAAATTAGGAGCCCCGAGAGATGGTGGGCAACCGTGTAGAAGCCTCACATTCAATTACAGGCTTTCAGAAACAGCCTGATGTTCCCTTTCATTTAAGCTCTTTGTCATTTGCCAGAATCTACTCAATTATCATGGCTCCCTGATGCCACACAGGATCAGTGAGAGCGCAGACAGGCCCTGCTTTCCCCACTGAGACTACAGACGTCTACACCCCAGTTTCTATATAACACTTATTTTTATCACAAACATAAAACTGATCTTAACTATAGACAAGATATCATCTGAAGATTTGAGAGTAAAGGAAACTGCCATTAAGTTAATACTGAATCAGTCATTCAGCCAAAAAAAGTCTTGTGCAAAAGTTAGTTAGCACCCCTGTTAAATTACATATCTCCTTGAAAAGATAGAACAAGAGAACAAACGTGCATTGTAATGCACTCGTACTGTTGATGTACTGAATTGAACATGTACCTTGAAATGTGGCGCATTACATATGTTTAATTTTTTTGTGAAATTCAGAAGATAAATAGGAGCTGTGCAATAACGTGTGCAGAAAATATTTTCATTTATTTCTGTAGAATAAATACATGTATTATTTTATATTTTCTAAAATGTGTCAAATGTTTCAGAAATGTAATAGAATGAAGTACTGCTTAGAAATGTCCTTCATATATAGTGCGCATTTGCCCGAGATAGGTAAACAAACAAACAAATAAATAAATAAAAACAATTTATTAAAGTTTTCTGAACTAACAGAAAAGCATTATGGGAAACCTTATGCCTTATATGATTTGTCTCGCGACGAATCAAGCTTATGGCAACTCTACCAAGCAGATATTGTTTTTACATCACCCAGCAAAGTTAAATGGCCACATTAATGAGCATTAGTGCACCTAATAAAAACTGAAAAGAGGTCTTAGTTTGAGAAGAAACTGAATAGCACCAGTTTCAGATGTTAGTCTGTCAATCTGAGACCTTATTTGTGATTGGGGGAGGTGGGAGGGATTGGCAGAGGTACAGAGAGCACTTTACCTGAGGCCTCTAATCCAAGTTTAGTAACCCTTATATATATATATATATATATA
>BRDA01058363.1:17801-39681 GCA_036984385.1 Crenuchus spilurus
TTTATATATATATATATATATATATATATATATATATATATATATATATTTATTTATTTATTTATTTATTTTTTCAACAGGTTAAGGTTACTCCTGCTGATGCACAGTAAATATGCCAGTGTTAAGTGTTAAATCAACACTATTAGAGTTAAATTAACACTGAAAGTGTTACATTGTGACACCATCAGTGTTAATTTAACTCTAACAGTGTTGATTTAACACTGGCAAATTTACTGTGTGGTAATGTGTGGGCTTTATCTATTATGTCCATATAAAGAACGTATGGGAAATTGTATCTTTTAAAATTCACAAAACATTTATTTTCTTGTCATTACAACAAAATGACCTATAGACATGACGAGTCTTAACCGCCTTCATAACAACATATAGCAACATTCTCTTCACAGATTATCTTCAATGGAAATAATAAGACCGTATGCACAGAAAGAAACAAACAGAAATAGGAGGTAATGGGATTTACATCAACGCCACGTAATAAAATAAAATAGAAATAAACTCTAAATTCACCACCAAAGCAACTTGTTTGGGAGGGGAGTGGGAATCAGCCTGTGTGAACAAAAAACTTCTATTTACAGCCCCACTGTCTCCGGCCATGTGCTTCTCCAAAACAAATGAGTTCAACCTGAGTTTTCGCTCTCGCTGAAATTAGTATTATTATTACCATTATTACCATTATCATTGTTATTATCATTATTATTATTAACAGTGCTTTCACAAACTCACTCAGCTAAAATATATAAACAATTAAAATAGCAATGACAGTCTCCATTTAAGCCCACAGACAGAAATTCGAGCACAACGAGCGAAAAAAGAAAGATTTAAGAGGCGAAAAGGTCCCAATTGGTCCCAACAGCACTTTAACATCTTAACCTCAAGCTGCTTTTTAATCATTTTAATTTCTGTGCCTCAGTGATGTTTCAGTATATTGTACATATTTACAGTTCATAAATATAACCTAATTAATACTAATATTATTCATATTAGGGTGGATTCTGATATTATGGGAAGTCAATGGTTCATAATTGAAACATATCAAATGGTCAAACCTGAACATAATCTGAAGACTAAATGTGTTGATTGTTTAAGTGCAACTGCTTGAATCACCAATTGTGCCATTATGTTAAACTGTTATTCATTTTGCTCGAGAAAATAAAATTATATAACCAAGATTCTCAGCTGTACCTATATTTTCCCCAAAAACATTAACAAATGAGAATTTTGTCCTCATCACTTACCATATACTTTCATGTAGTTTAATGTATAAGGTCAGTAATCTAGTGACATATAGGCAAACCCAGATTATGAGGTGTTATCTGAAGTGGATTACTGAGAAATCTGTGCAAGATGGACAAAAAAGAGAAAACGTTTTTAAAAAAAACTCCACGTTTCACTTTTTTACTTCATGTCCCATAATGTCTAAATCCAATCTTAATGTGTTTATTTTTACCCTCAATATTTATTTTAAAATGTGTTCACCAAAGAATTTCCCAAAATAAAAACACAAAATATCGATCCTACCTTATGAAACGCGTTTTGTTTTGTTTTTCTAAAAAAAAAAAAAAACTAGAACAAAAACAAGCGGCTGCTTCAAGTTCATGTCCAGTTAGAAGTGGCAGCCGTTCAGGTTCTTGCTGGAGAAAGTCTGGCCGCGCAGGCCGGACGGCGGTGGAGGCGGCGCGAGCGAAGGCGCGATCACAGCCAGCACGTGCGCCGCCGCGTTAGGACTGTAGGCGGGCGGGGGCGCGGCTCCGATGATGTTGTCTATGGAGAACGGAGAAGGGCGCCCGGGCGCGCTCCCGGTGCCTGTCCCGTTCCCGTTGGTGTTGGAGTTCAAGTCCAACTTGTGCGCTCGCGCCACCAGTCCCGTGTCGCTATAGAAGGACTTCCTCGGATCTGCAGCCAGCAGTGTCGACGGCGGTGGTGGAGGGGGCGGTGGGGTCGGTGGGAAAACGGAAGTTGGGGTGGCGAGAGGGCACGCGGCGTTTTGGAATGGGAAAGTTGCACCGGCGTGAGCGGGGTGGTACGGGTGGTGATGGTGATGATGATGGTGGTGGGGCATGTGTAGAGTTTGAAGCTGGAGGCCGTAGCCGTAGCCGTAGGGGGGGTAAAATCCCGGGAGGAAGCCTCCGCTGTCACGCAGGATGTCGCCGCCCTGGTGGCGCTTGAAGCGCTTGCGCCTCCGCAGGAAGCTGCCGTTATCGAACATGTCCGCGGACTCCGGGTCCAGCGTCCAATAGTTGCCCTTGCCGGGGTTTCCCGGCTCGCGCGGGATCTTCACAAAGCAGTCGTTGAGGGAGAGGTTGTGGCGGATGGAGTTCTGCCACGCGGGGAACTTCTCGCGGTAGTACGGGAAGCGGCCGCTGATGAACTCGCAGATCTCGCTGAGCGTCAGCCTCTTCTTTGGGCTCTGCAGGATGGCCATGGTGATCAGCGCGATGTACGAGTACGGCGGCTTCACCAGCGCGCTCTTGGACGCCTTGTCAGTGGAGATCACAGCCTCGGACTCAGCCGGACTTTCCGGGCCACTGCCGCCGCCACCGACAATCAAGACACTCTCCGTGCCGTCTTTGGTCGCCGACGAGTGTGGGGACGCGTCCACGGGCTCATCGTCGTCGTCATCGATGTCCGAATCCGTCCTGAACTGCACACAGCGCGGCGCATACCTCCCGTCCTGTGTCGTCGCCACGTCGCCGCCAACCACGTCGATGTCCTCCACGTCGTCCGCGGACGGCGCCGAACTGTCGGACGCGTCCGTGCCCAGAGTCATCCTCGGACAGTCTCTTCTTTGCCCTCTCAGGCGCTCCGTGTCCAGGCTCAAGCGCGCGAGTGTGGTTTTTTTGCCCCCCCCCCCACCTTCTTTCCCTCCCTCCCACCCTTTACTCAGCCACCCCCACCACACACACACACTTCGCTCGCGGACTTTCAGCTGCTGCTGCTTTTCTCTTTTTAGCTGCACAGCAACAACAGATAAAAAATATGCCAGTAAATATAAACAACTAAATGTTATTCTGAAAATGGAACGATCACGAGGCAATAACTATTTCCTCGTTCAGCATAATTGTATTTTATTATTAGTTTGTTGTATTGTCCGAATTATAAACACTATATATGGTACAGTATGAAGTCATTCGTATGTTATTAAGATTATAATATTTTTTATTTATTTATTAATTTTATCAGCGCACGCAGTTGCTTCACAGACAATTTCCACCCCTATTTATCTCCATTGGCCAAAGCCACGTGATCACCTCGTCAGAAATTAGTTGCGGAAGGTTTTGAGCAGGTTAAATGCTTCCCGCCCGTATTCCGGTAAAGCTCCGCCCTCCTCGGGTCGGATTGGCTGTTGGATCCTACTCAAAAGCTTGCCGCCACTTACGGTGTTGAATGTTGAAGAATTGAGGACTGGTCATCAGGAGAAATTACTGACCAATCCCATCATAGAAGGGGCGGAACGTAAACGTTCTAAACCTCGTGTGAGGGTAAACTATAGCAGCCAATCTGAGGTTAGGAGGGCGCTGCCTAGCCAAAAACGGGTGGAAAATCAGTTGCGCAGCGTTGGGGTTCAGTTATTCTGACAGCAAATAATTAATTAAAACATTACAACTGATATATATATATATATATATATATATATATATATATATATATATATATATATATATATATATATATATAATTTTCGTTTAACTTTATTGATATGTAATCACATTTTCACCTGCTTAAGTATTGGATAATGATGTTAGGTGGACAGACATTTCGACACCTGATATTAGATGCTGTAGAAGGTTAAGAGAATATGCTTCTTATTTGTGTGTTAACATTTGGTTACATAAACAAGATGAGATGTGTGTGTGTGTGTGTGTGTGTATGATAATATTTAGTTTCTGAACAGTGAATGGTGTGCAATTCATGTGAAAAGTTTAGTGAATCTTCCCTCTGCGCTGCTTCATTTCCAAATTACTCTGTTTTTGCATTTTATCCATCAAGAATTAAAAAAATTCCTCATTTGCATTATTTACAAGCCCTCACTCTACCGTTCTCTCTCTCTCTCTCTCTCTCTCTCTCTCTCTCTTTCTCTCTCTCTCTCTCTCTTTCTCTTTCTCTCCCTCTCCCTCTCTCTCTCTTACACACATTATTCAGATCTCTTCTGTTTGAGGGTGAGTAGCGCCACCCAGCTGCTTAAATTGTCCAAAAATTAAAAGTTAATGGGCGTAAAATCATTAAGCAGTTCCATTTTGTTACAGATTATTGGAGGATATGAGCTGGCGAAAATATCAATCTGAACATATCAATGAAAATAGCAATCTGAAGTTAATATTACACAAAATTGAGTGAAAAAATGTGAGAATTAGGTTCATTTTCTTAATTAAGTTAAGGTAGTATAGTAGCTAATTTAAAGTATTAGACAAAGTATTAGTCTAAAATATTAATATTTACTTGATTGTTAAAAATGTAAATGTGTACACATGTCTAATCAATATGTAGAAATCACTTGTATCTACAAAGGCAGAATAATTGGATTTGTCTTTGCCTTGACTGTCATCTGGTGGACATATAAGGATGTGCAAGAAATGTGAAATGTGATGTGCAACAAATATAAACAGATTCACTAAGATCAAAGAAACATGACTGAATAACTCATACTCTTTTGAAAGCTGATTCTTCAAGAGTCCGTAGTGTCATTAAAGTTATATCGAGAACCATATAGTCAAAGAAAAAGAAGAAGGGGTTTTGGTACAGTTGTTCTTCACAGGATGGACAATGAGTTGTGTATCTGTCTGTGAAGAACCTTGTCAAAAAATGGCGCAAAATACAACTTAAAAACCTTTAACTTTTAAAACGTGGATACTTTAAGGGTTCTTTTTGCCAAGGAACATTACATTACATGTAGTTACATTAAGTCACGAGGAGGTAAGCGTTTGTCTGCTTAAATTGATGTTTGAATAATGAACAAGTTGTTGAACACTATGTGTTGCATATGGATAAAATGTATGGAGCTGTTAGGATATGTTATTTATTTATAAAACAATACTTATGCAATACGTAATCCACCAAGGTGCAATTATAATGTGCAGTCATAAATAGTTATTGAGTTGTTTTTGATAAGCTGTATTATTCATTCATTCATTATCACACCCGCTTAATCCTTAGTCCCCCACCCCCTCACTGGGCGCAGGGCAGGGCATTACACTATTCAACTAAGCCCAGGACAGGGCGCCAGTCCATCGCTGGGTGACACACACACACACAGACAGACACACCTAGGGACAATTTTTAGAGTACCCAATTCACCTGACCTCCAATATTTTTGGACTGTGGGAGGAAACCGGAGAACATGGAAACTCCGCTCAGATGGGGAATCGATCCCAAGACCCCAGCGCTGAGGCGAACGTGCTAACCACTAAGCCACCGTGCCCCCCCCCCCAAGCTGTATTATATTTTTCTAATATATAGAAATCTAATATCTAATGCATGTTTTTATATTTGAGTAATAGGGAGCTATAACAAAGTGTAATTGTAGACATACAAACTACCTTTATGTTCAGTGAAGCTGAAAAAACGTACAATGAATGTACTGAAGGTCCAGTGAATATACAGTCCTGATCAAAATCTTAAGACCAGTTAAAAAATTGCAAGAATTTGCGTTTTGCACTATTGGATATTAAGAAGGTTCTAAGTAGAGCTTCACAATGCTAAAAGAAGAAATCGGCGCAAGAGACAAAAAGTTTTAAGAAGCCAATTTTTTTTAAACTGCATTTTCACTCAAACATGATTTTTTCAGCTGATCAAAAGTTTAAGACCATAGCCTTTAAAAGCCAAAATCTGCACAAAAAATGGATTCTAAGTCATTTTCTGTTAAGAAACCGAGCCGCAGGATCCGGTTGGTTGTCCGTCAAGACACGGGACAATCCTCTACCCAAATTAAGGCCATTACTGGTGCAGACTGCAGCTCAATAACCATCAGACAGCATCTGCAAGGGAAGGGTTCGGAAACCAAAAACGTCTTCAAAGGCCACGTCTTCTTCAACGCCACAAATTGCCTGTTTGGACTTTGCAAGGGAGCACCAAATATGGGACATTGAAAGGTGGAAGAAAGTTGTATTCTCTGATGAGAAAAAAATAACATTGATGGTCCTGAATGCTTCCAACGTTACTGGCATAACAAGGAGATCCCACCTGAGATGTTTTCTACACGGCACAGTGGGGGGGCATCATCATTTGGGGTGCTTTTTCCTTCAATGGAGCTTCAGGATGTGCAGGGTCGAACTGCAGTTGGCTATGTGGAGATGTTGCAGCGGGAATCCCTCATGACTGAGGGCCCTCGTCTGTGTAGTGGGTTTTCAGGTTTTTTGAGCTATGGTCTTAAACTTTTGATCAGCTGATGATCAGCCTATTTCAGTTTTCAATAAATTTCCTGCTCAAAAGATTTTGTCTCTTGCACCCATTTCTTCTTTTAGCATTGTGAAGCTCTACTTCGAACCTTCTGAAGATCCAATAATGCAAAATGCTATTTCTTGCAATCTTTTAACTGGTCTAAAGATTTTGATCAGGAGTGTATACATAGCCTTTTATTTTCATCAAAACCCATTAGTTGTATTGTATATCGATTTATATATAATCTTCATCTGAAAAACTATTTAATAAAATAAGAACTTAATCATGCACAGTGTTATGTCCCTTCTCTAGACTCTGTAATTATTTTTAAGGTCAAAGCAGTTTTGCTGCTACAACTCAATTGTCCACACGGGGTCACACCTGTGACAGCAAATGGGTTTACTCAGCTTTACATTTGCAAAGTTTAGAAATGTTTTTTCTTCTGTTTAGAGTTTTAATGAGACAAAGGAAAAAGAGGAGAGACTGGATGGAACAGACATGTTATTTAACTTTCAGTCTCAATCTAAAATTTATTTTCACCAGTTAGAAGCGAGTAGTTACTAAGAACAGTGTAGAATTCTGCAAATAAATATACTATAATAAACATAATAAGCAATAAATACATTTACTTCTTGCAGGAGCGAGTTTCAGTCAGTCTATACTAATAAATAATTTCAGAAAGTATATGGTTAGAGTTAGCATTCCAAACTTTAACTCTGCTCTGAGTTTTTATTCACATTCATAACTATTATTCATTTACTGTAAATGATAATAGTACATTTTACTGTAAAATTTTAAGCAAGTTTACATTTTCATACACTGATAATACTTAAAATGATTTAATACTGAAACTCATTTAGGACGAACAGTTCAGGTTTAGCTCTGGTGGTGAATTTCAAAGAAGTATAAAATTTTAAGATGATTAAGATGATGATTAAGATGATTCATTTAAAAGTTAAAATAAAAAGATTGATATTACCAACAATAACAACAACATTATTAATAATCATAAAACTGTTTTTTACATGAAAATTAGTTTATTACTTTTAACATATATGTACAGCTCAGATTTAATATATACACACATATAAATGTAAAAATATAGTGAAATTACACATTTTATTCACTATGAAGGCAACACATATGGCATTCACTCAGTGCCATATTTTAATTTAGTGCACGATCTCAATTTATTTACTCAATGTAACACACTGAAAAAAAAAAATTCAGCAGATAAAGAGTAAGTGCACTGAAACCTGCAGAAGTTGGTCCTCTGTAAAAAATGTCATGTAGAAAAGCAATTAAATGTGTCATTTAACAAGGGGTGCCCAAACCTTTGCACAAGACTGTAAGTGTACAGGAAAGTGTAGTGCAAAAGTTATCTAAGCTCATCACTGAAAACAATTTATCTCGACAATAAGCGTGTTTGTAAAACACATAATTAGAATAAATAGAAATAGACATAATTACAATAAAGCAGTTTGAAGCATAGTTTGAAGAAGAAAGTTTGGTTCCAGATGTTCACCTCGATGCTCATATGCAGCCGTTTTTATTAACTAAACCAGGTATTGCATATGAACTAAATACTGAAATTCCCAGAGAAGAGGTTCTCACGTGACCCAGAACTTTTGCACAGTGTTGTACTTATTGGTTCACAGAGTATTAGAAAAAATCATAAACTGCACAAATAGACTTTAAGGACCGTGTTGGACCATTAAGGGGACATTTACGTTTTTTTTACATTTATTACCTTGTTGGACTACTGTACTGGTACTATAACCTGACAGCAACATCATGTGAATAATGTTGTACCATGGAGTTACACATGAGTGTACTTGTGTAAACACAACATATGGATTGATAATTCACTTATAATTTGTAAGGTATGTTTTACTTTTCAGTTGACTTACACTATACACAAACATTATATTATTGATGCAATCAATTCCGCTCTCTGTGTATGTGTGTTCAGAGTGTATCACATGTACCGCTCGAGCCCGCTGCTGTAGTTGCCTTGACGGGTGTACGCTCCTCCGTATGACGTCACGGCGGGCTCACTGTGTTTGGGGCAGTAAAGCTGCGCCGCGGCGCCGCCTGCCGGTGGCGGAGAGAAGGCGGGCGGCTGCGGAGAGGTCTGTGACACGGATACGGACACCGAGGACACCGGAGCGCACGGGTATGAAAACCCTGAGACGGCGGGGCTCCTGCCCAGCGGTGCGCTCGCGTTCACGGCCTGAGAAGGCGCGAAGGTCACACTCTGCTGCTCCGTTACGCTCGCGCTCAGCTCTCCGGCGCCCAGTCCCAGGCCTAGGCAGTGCGTGTGCCCATGCGTGTGATGCGCGTGTACGCTGATCTCGGGCATTTGCTGGCTGATGATGTCGTCTATGCTGAATGTCCTAGGCTGATACTGAGCGTGGTGAGGATGATGAGGGTGATGATGGAGCATCTGTGAGCCGTAACCCGGGTACAGAGTGTGATGCGCGTGCACGGGATGGTGGTGGTGGTGGTGATGAGGATGATGCGTGTGCAGAGGCTGATGATACGCGTGCGCGGTCGTGGCGGCGGCCGTGGCCACATAGGAAGCGCTTGCGTCCGCGCGCTTGAAGCGTTTCCGGCGTCGCAAGAAGCTGCCGTTGTCGAACATGTCCTCGGCCGCTGGGTCCAGAGTCCAGTAGTTGCCTTTTCCGGGACGGCCGGGCTCGCGCGGGATTTTCACGAAGCAGTCGTTGAGCGTCAGGTTGTGGCGGATGGAGTTCTGCCACTTCTTGGAGTTCTCGCGATAGAATGGGAACCTCTCGGTGATGAAGCGGTAGATGCCGCCCAGAGTGAGCCTGCGCTCGGGCGCGTGCGCTATGGCCATGGCGATCAGTGCGATGTACGAGTACGGAGGTTTCCCGCGCTGCACGGGACGCTTGCGGCGGCGCCCCCCAGCGGTGGGCGCAAGCGAAAGACGGTCGTCTTCGGCGCTTTGCTGCTGCTGCTGACCGTGCTGATCCACCGGACTCTCTTTCTGACCGTCCGCTTCTCCCTCCTCCGTGCCCGAGCTCCCTGCCTTGACCCCCGGCTCCTCGTGCATGAGGATGAGGGAGGGCGGGGCTAACGGAGAGCCCAAACCGGCGCTGGGACTCGCAGCCTCGGCCGGAGACAGCTGCGTCTCCGCGGTCATGCTGCACGCTCCGGAGAAGAAGGAGAAACTGGCCAGATTCATAAACAAAAGTGATTGTTGTTACTCTTTTATAGCATAAATATTGGACAGAGCAAGCTAAATTGAGACGCGTGTGATTAAAATAAAAGCAACAAGTGTGGTGTGTGTGTTGTGTGAATGTGTGTTGTCTCACCAGGTGTCTGTCTTTATAAGCTGGACAGAGTGACGACACGAGCTGTGATGACGGAGCTGAAGAGCTTCTCTCCAGTCATAATGTGAGTAGAGGAGGTCCTGCCTGGAGGATGGGTCTGTTTTACTATTGAAATATTGTATCAAGTATAAGTCAAAGTAACTACCTGAAAAACTGTAACTAGAGCACTGCAAAAATAACTACTTAAGTACTTAACTGCAGATGAACTTCTTATAACATCCAGCATATCTGCAGAGGAACTGGAGTTTGTATAGTTCCATTGTTCACTGATTGGACCATTTTGGTCTAAAACGAACTGTTAAAGATCCAAAGTGAGAAATGTGATCAAGGGTGAGGCAGAACAGGACAGCAGAATGAACTTCAACCCAACCAATTACAGTATAAATCAAGTAAAAGTTGTTTAAAAATAATAAGAAAACAATCAAAAGTTAAGCTGATGTGCAAAAATGTACTATCATAATAAAAACACACAAAACATCAATAAACGTTTTAAATTTAAGTGTTTAAAAATAATTTACACTTCTAAAAGTTGTATTTGTTATTAATAATTAGTATTAGTGAAATATGTCTTCATTATTATGTATTAAGTTAATCTGTCATATTACCTTATACATGGTAATTTATTTAAAGCCAAACTCAAAATCCACTTGTGTATGGCTTTTAACATGAAAATGCCCTGCAACTGTGTTTTTACAAACCGCACAAACACTACATTTATTTATCAATTGTTTATTGATTTTTTTAATTATCTTTGTACAGCACTTTGGTCAGCTTTGGTTGTTGTAAGGTGTTATATAAATAAATGTTGATTAATTGATTGACTGCCCATTTATATATAAGATTAATAATTTCTTTAAATGTTCATACTCTAAAATAAGGGTCACAAAAATAGTACTTAAGACAGCATTGTTAAATGATTTTTACTCAGTGATAACACAAAACTCTTATTGGCTAATTAACAAATGAATACTTTATTTTAAATGAACACATATCATTAACAGATATTTAATTACAGCTAAATTCATGTTATCTCAGATGTTGAATAACTTTGATACTAATAAACTGTTTATCATGAACTAGTTATTTGATATTTTAATACTTAATACAATATTAAGAAATGCCTAAAATTAAATGATATGTGTCATCAATGATATCTTTGGATTAAGTTCAGTTTGTGAATAATAATCAATAAAGATGTACTATTCATTATGGTCAAAGTGATTGTAAATGAACGTTCTTTTTATCCCAAATTAAAAAAGACTGTTATTAATGACCATCTAAACATCTAACATGAGAACTCTGAAAAAAAAAAACTTGAATCAGAAATTTGTGATTTCTTGTACAGAGTAAATAATTGAGGTTCTAATATACATCCTAAGTGGGACTTGAGATTGAGATAAGGCTGAGAGTCTGAGGCTCCAGGCTGTGAAGTCTAGTCTGTTACTGACAGAGGGTGGAAAAATTACAGGATTAAAAGCAGGAAGAAAACCACCAGGCCATTCAGCAGGACTAACAGGCCTTTAGAGAATTACTGATAATTTGTAAGTAGAATACGAACAACTCAACATTTTAAAAAGAAAAAAAGAAACAAATGCACTCATTAAAGTGGATGTAAAGCACTAACAAAGAAAATGCCAAAAGGCTGATTTTGAGTAGTGCTACAATAAAGGTTCCATTAAGACACTTTTAGGGTTCCTTATTGAAATTCTTTTAGTATCCATTTGTGTTTTAAGAACATTTTAAATACAGACTGGGTTCCTCCATGAACCTTTTACCCATCAAGAAAGGCCTATTCAAAGCACTTTAATGATTTTTAAAACAGTTTCTGAAGGCACTTTTAAGAGTTCCACCAGGGCAGCAATCTGAGAAACTAAAAGATCTTCCAGGAATCTTTTGTTCTTAAACTGAATAAGAGGATTCCCTAAAGATCCTTTTAATAATTGGTTCTTTAAAAATGGTTATTTGTAAATGACATATGTAATATGGAAATATGACATATACATTTCTCTCTTACAAAAAAGTCAATAACATTTTTGTTGTTGTTGTTTTTTTTTAAACAATGCTGCAGAAGAAACACTTTAAAACATATTTTAAGTGTGAAGAACCATAAGTCATCTAAGAAACATTGTACTGTAAAAAACATATCAAACTGTATCTTCTTTGGTATTGTACTAAGTTGTTATTACTTTTAATGTAGGGAAGTTTTGAATTTTTAACTGTTTACATAAAACCCTGTAAAATGTAATTTTAATATTGCATGTAATTCTATCTTTCACCACATTCTCTCTCTCCCCTCTCACTATCTTGCTTTCTCTTGTAGTTTGCTCTGGCTGCAGCTGTGGATCTAGGCTAGAAACAACACAGAGAGAGGTTGTAACCGATTGTCAAACCCAACTTTCAATCCACCAATTGAAAAATAATAACAACCTTCTAAAAACAGCAATTGAGCTGTCAAAGCTTTACAGCCAGAAAAGTAAATACTGCCAGTTCTTTCTTTTTTTTCCTAGAATGAAAGCAGAATGGCAGCTCTTACAGAGTGTAAGAGATCAACAATACTTATTGTTTACTCATTACTGCATTAACAAAAGCATAAATAGTGTTGCATTATTAACAGCAATTTAACATACAGTACATATATACATATATTAATATAAGTAAGCTGGATTACTTGAGAATGATACTTTTTATCCAGTAGTGAAGAAAAAATGAATCAAATTAGTGGATCCATTGTGCTTTTATTTCCAACAGCAAGCTTTATTGCATATTGATAACCAAATTTAAGCTTGCCTCATTAGTTGGGTTAAAAGTTGTTGAATCATGTATATATTCTAAGTTCTAAATATTCTAAGTGTGAGATGGCAGGAGAGACAGTGAGAGGACAAGAAAGAGAGAGTGTCTGTGAGTGAGAAAAAGACAGAGTGAGGGATGCAGTGTACAGACAGCAGCATTCAAAGCAAAGGTTAAATCAACAGGATTCAATGGCTTGCCTCTGACTGGCTGTTATGAAAGAAACGGTGTGATGAATCAAACTGAAGTCATAAACCATAATGGCCTCCGCCCTCATACCAGCCTGCCCCATGCAAAGCCCCTCGGCTCCCCCTCCATTGCCCCCAGCCCAGACGAGTTAAGTCCAACTAGCCACTCATGATGGCTGGCTAACAGTTTCAGACAGGCGTGGGATTGGGTGGGGGTATTGAAGCAGGATCTGCCCCGTGTGCTGCCAGGTCAGGCGGGACAAACAGAGGCTACAGCCAGGAAACAGAACCCCCCAACAACACCTCCACCCCCTAGCCCACCAGCCTCAGGGCCTACAGACCCATGGTAATCCCTGTAATAGTACCCCCACCAACACCCCCCTCAACACACACACACACACACACACACACATAAACTCCGGACTTCAGGACAGTTTATGCTGAAGGTGATAAGAAGCAGCACAACATTACTACTCTGATTAACATTGATCTAAAAGGAAGAATGTTACTAAAAATGAATTTCTTTGGAGCTGAGCAGTAGAAGAACCAGTTTGACCCCCTGAAGACATTTTCACTATACTGATCTTTAAAGAACCATTTTGCTCAATGAAACCTTCACATTTTTAAAGTTTTAAAGTTGCACAAAGGTTTAGTAACAATCAATGTTTTTTCCTCTAGAATCATACATTCAAGACAAAAGCTATCATTTTATAATTGTAAAAAAATCCATCAGTGTCCATATACATTCATAGAAGAATACTTTTTAGAAGGATACTATTCAATACTGTGTAGAATCATTTCCAATAAAATATATAGCACTAAATGTTAACATATTGCAAAACAATTTCAACATGCCATTTAAACTGGCTAAAATGAACCTATAATTTGAACAATGTGTATGTGGGGTTAATAAATGCAAAGAAAAAAATACTATGAGCAAATGACAACTTAGGTCAATCTTAACACAAAAACAAATGACAGTTTTTTTTTTCTAGTAATTAAAAAATATTCATTTTGCTCATAGTTTCTAAAGATTTCAGTGATGTCAAAGTCAACCAAACCTCTTCAACTCTTTGGATCTCTATGTAGATCCACAATTCAGTTCCTTGCACTCAGAACATACACATTTGTTTCAGAATATTTCATATTTGTAGTAATATGTCCCATATGTACAATGTTGGGGTCATTAATGAAAAAGGTAATCCATTGAAAATTACTGATTGCTTCAAAAAATGTAATTGGATTACTTTTTTCTAGTCAAGGCAATTTAATTTCTCTTTCCTTTAGCTTAACATTACTCTATAAACCCAAACAAGTTTGTATTAATATGCAAAAGAACTCAAACATAATGAGCATTATATAAAAGATGACTGGATCCTCTGCTTTAAACAAAATACAATCCAATCCCTTTTATTAAATCACAAAGTTTATGAATTAAAATACAAATCTGAAGTTAGCTCCTTAATTGTAAGAATCTTGTTGCATTTTCCAGTTCCACCTTAAGTATTGCAGCAGTTACACCGAGGCACCTACATTTAAGGTGGAATGGGAAATTTTTAAATATGAAAAAGATGCTAACAGGTGACTGATCTGTTTCAATAATGTTGTGAATTTCTTCTTGAACTCAAGATTGCTACGTCAATAATTTGTTAATATTAGCATGGTTAAAGTCAAGTTGGGCCACTCTGGAATTTACTGTTTGATGGACTACAATACCCTGGTAGATACACACAGCAGTATGTTATGTTGTAAGGTCAAAACACATTACACATATATAACAGACAATGGACAATAAAGATTAATTACATTTGTTTTTAGTACATCACATATTAATAATAATTATTGAACAAAATTTCAAATTTATAGTAATTACGAAACCAAAGTAATTACAAAAAGTTGGGGCACAGAGTAAAAAGTGAATAAATGCAAATAAAAACAACATAATAGGCACGAGCAGCTCAGCAGACTAAAGTGCTGCCACTATGATCCAAGGATTGCAAGTTCGAATCCCGATCATGCTGCTTGCCATTGACAGCCAGGGCCTTGAGAGAGCAGAATTGGCCATGCTCTCTCTTCAGGTGGGCAACATGGTGCACTCTCATTAGCACTATAAACAATGTCAACTGACTTGGGCATATGCCATGTGATCCATCAAAACTGGGCTTTCCTCCGAGCACGCTAGCTGCCCGGTAGCAATGTATTGCCAGCAGTTCTGAAAAAAGAGGGTTTGACGTTACTGGTATCAGAGGATGCCTTTGTTTATGTCCCCCCACCCAAGAGTGTCAGCAATATTGCAAGTGATATTTATAGGGAAAGCTGATAAAAGGGGCAGGTTAATTGGCAACTAAAATACATTGGGGTCATCAGGGGTAAAAGTAGTGAAAAAAGCAATAAGTTGAATGCTCATGATCTTTGGGCCCTCAAGCAGCACTGCATTATAAACAGGCATTATTTAGTACTGGAAATCATTGCATGGATTCAGGAACAGTTCCAGAGGTCATAGCCTGTGAACACAAATCCACAAATTTAAGTTAAAGCTGTTTTATGCACAGAAGAAGGCATAGGTCAACACAAGAAATATTGAAATACTGCCATTGAAACCTCGATTGCCATGCCCTGCTGACTGAAGAGGAGAGGTGCCATTCAGCTTTTTATCAGCACACAGTTAAAAAGCCTGTAACTCTGAAGGTATGGAGTTGCATTAGTGTCTATGGTACGGGCAGCTTACACATCTAGAAAGGCACTATCGGTGCTGAACAATATAGAAAAGTTTTAGAAAAACATATGGTTCCATCCAGACAACATCTCTTTCAGAGAAGGTCCTGCATATTTCAGCAAAACAATGAAAGAAGAAAACTGTTCTAAAGGAGTTAATGTTTTTCATGAAATGGTGAAATGCTCTGTGAAATGTTCTATTGTGAATAAAATATGGATTTATCATATTTGCAAATCATTGCATTCTGTTTATATTTACATTTATTTGCATTTTACACAGCATCACAAATCTTTTCAAACTGGGGTTGTAAATCTACACAAATCTAAAAATCATGACTGCTGCTGTTTCAACATCACCACCTTCAGAAGAAAGAAAGCTAGAGGGTGATGGCAAGGGTAATAGAAAGAGAGAGAAAGAGAGAGAGAGAGAGAGAGAGAGAGAGAGAGAGAGAGTGAGAGAGAGAGTTGCTGAGCACACACTTGGTATCCACTCATTCGCACAGTGGCTCCAGGCATGTTTTCTGGGGGGTTGGGGGGGGCATGAGAAAAAGAGAGCGAGAATGAAAGGGGGAGAGAATGAGAGACTGGGTGAGTGAGAGCGCTGCCCCTTTTCTTGCCCAAACTCATCAAGTACGGGCCAGGGACCCTGAAAACCGGGGGATTAACAGCTAGTGGAGCTCAGCGCAGTCCAGCACTGTCCAGCTCCACACGCTACACTGCCTCAATAAAGCAGATGAACATAGTTCTCACACACACACACACACACACACACTTACCAGAATATTTTTACAGACACACACATTTACCAGAAATGGCTTAAAAGTACAAACACATTGGGCCCCACTCAGGTAAACAAGCATATGTACCCGATATACATGATCACTCATATATAATTTCTCATATACACAATCACTCATATACATGTTCACTTATATACATACATAATCACTCATTTATACAGTAACAATACATATAAACATTTAGAAACTTGGTCACGTACATGAGCTCACATATACTCAATTATACATAGACATTCACAGTCACAGCAAGACATGCCCAATTATAACATTTTAATGCCCCCCACCCACCACCATCACATTCAAAGCAGCCTATAACTTGGGCTAATTGTAGGAATGTAGGCAGTAAATCAATATATTATCTATAGCCATTATATCACCAAATTCTAAATAAATTAATAGTCTCTTAGCTGTTGCCTACACACCCTCCTACACACATATACACACATTTGTTTGTTTTCTTTACTGTCCAAAATTCTCTTACAAGTCTCCCTCAGCACATACTGTAAGTTCAGTGATCACTTTTTTGTTGTCCAGCATTCACATCCACAAAGAATCACAGATCAGACCATAGTCTGGATAATACCAATCTATTTTTGATCTATTGTTAAAAATAGATAATTAAATAAAGAATTTTTCATCATTCTAGAATAATAGAATAACTAGAATAATAATCATCATAACACATCAAATCTAATCTTTACATTTGAGTAATCCTAAGAATATGGAAATACAAAAGGAATTAGATAAAAAATCTGCATAATGTTGGCATTAAATGTTCCTTAGTCCATGTATGGCTCTAAGCTTCAAACGATGGCCATGAGTAAATCAGCCTTGAGGCCAGTGGTCACACAAACTGACTTGACAAATGCAGAATGCTCAAACACAGCACTAGCAAATGTCAGTCCTCTAATCATCTACTCCTTTCTCTTCAGAACTGCTCTTAATTTCATGAAAAAGACAAATACCATTGCCTACAGTTTTTTTAAGCAGACACGTTGGTCTACTAATGTTCTAATGTTGGGATGTAGAAATAGATAAATGGATAGATGGATAGAAATAGATAGATAGATAGATAGATAGATAGATAGATAGATAGATAGATAGATAGATAGATAGATAGATAGATAGATAGATAGATAGATAGATAGATTAATAGAAATAGATAGATAGACCGATAGTACTTTATTGATCCCTTTAGGAGGTTCCTTCAGGGAAATTAAGGTTCCAGCATAATCATCAATACAGTACAGTAAAAGAGGTAGGTAGATAATATATTATTATATTAATAAAGTCATAATAAATAAATATCATGCATATAAATAAATACAATCAATAAATAACTTCAATAAACACTATATACAGTGGAATCTCGATTTTCGTCATTAATTCATTCTAAGGTGCCTGATGATAACTGAAACAAACAATAACTGAAGCAATGTTTCCCATAAGAAATAATGTAAATCCACTTAATCCGTTTCAGACACTCCAGAATATTAGCAAAAATACATTTTAGATAGAATAACTGTAGTTTTACATACAGAAAACAACAAGAAATAAATACAAAATACTAATGAAATAAATGAACATTTAAAATTCACTCTTATAGGTTTACCCTCCATTTTAGAGTGTGCTGGCATGGTCCAGCCTTTGTTTTGTGCACATGTTCTTAGGGTTCTCAGACATTATTTGTTTTCACACCCATTTTCAATCTGTAACACCGAGCACTATGACTTTAGTGTGATGTGTTTTAGTTATTATTTGGATGCTTCTGAGCCTTTTGTTATGTTTTTTTTTTTTTTTTTACCAGAATGAATGACAAACTTGTGGGTGGATACTTTGAATTTGCAAAATTAGGGGTGAGACACATGGGCACGCTGATGAAAACCAGGCAGATGAACAATAACTGGGACAAAAAAGTCAACCATAACCGAATTGTATGATAACCAGAGCAAACAATAACTGAGGTGCCACTCTATACTAAGCAGGAGATAATATATGATAAACAACCTTAAAAACTATATTCACCATTAAAATATTAGAAATGTGCAAGTATTTGTATGAGTATGTATTTGAGTATGTATATGAAAAAGAAAAAGTTTATCTTGTTTAGCACTAGTGAAATGAACACTATAGCACTCATGTTAGCTCACAGTATATGCCCAGCATGTTCCTTCATTACATAACACCTTGCACAAAGCATTTTCTATATTTCAGGACAGATTTACTAAAGCCTACAAGATCACTGTCAACTATTTTTGGAAAACACCAAAACTGATGACACTGTCCTATCTCACTCTTCTGCCATAGTAGAATATCTGGAGCAGCAGCATTTGTGTATTTTGTTATTTGAAGTAAAAATATGTGTTGTCATGATATTCATTTTAATTGGTGAAACCAATCTTTTAAGAGGTAGTGTATATTTATTTTAATTTTGTTTATTTGTGTCATAATAGTTACCAAATAATATACAGTAATTATTAATATTAACCCTTAAGAATAATCAATGAACAGTAAGGCGTATCAAACAAGAAAGCACAAAATATACTCTTTACAGATCTGAAAGATCATAAATATAGTACTAAATATAAATATAGTACTGACCGTAATCTTCAAAACAAAATCTGAATAACCATCAACCTAGTCCTAAACTTAACCCTAGTACTAATCCTAACCTTAAACCTTAGACTGCTGAGAATTAACTGATAGTTTACTTTCATTGGAAGCTGACCTGATATACCCTCTAATCTCTCTTTGATCTATCTTTAACTGGACATGGATGTAAAAGGGTAAAATAAGTTTGCTAAATGCTAATAAAAAAATCACAAAATGTTGATAACAATCCCTATTCGTTATTAGAAGGACCACCTTTGACAACTTATTTGGTCAATTAATGTTGTAATTTTCTTCTAAAAGATATTTGCAGTGGTGAGAGCCATAGTGAGATGTACATTCCAAGATATATATTTTCTGTGTATAGATACAGAAATTTCTCTTCCAGATTTATCATACACAGTAAATCTGCCAGTGTTAAATCAACACTATTAGAGTTAAATTAACACTGAAAGTGTTACATTTTGACACCCTCAGTGTTAATTTAACTCTAATAGTGTTGATTTAACACTGGCAGATTTACTGTGTACTTTTTATATCTCCAACTGAGATCGGAAATACATGTTTATCTGGTACAATGGAATTCTTTGCTGTGCCATCTCATTGATAATCTACTAATTATATAAAATTATAAATGTCAACAATAGTTCTCTGGGACTACCCTGAGTGGTTGACAGCCTCCTCATCTGCGGCACCCTGGGAGCAGTGGGGGGTGAGGTACCTTGCTCAAATGCACTTTAGATGTGTCTTTGTTGGTTCGGGGGATTGAACCAAGCCCGTTTTTGACTTCTAGGCTATGACTGCCTCAATGTATTGTAAGGTATTTTATATATATATATATATATAAGGTGCTTATATATATATTAGGTATATATATATATATATAGCTTACAATAAGCTATAATCTACCCTAAAGCAAAGATGCACAATTTGGTCTCCAAACATTACTTGGTTTATCAAATACAAATTGTGGAAAATTGTGTAAATATGATTATTGAGTGAAATATTCCTTTAAGGGAGAGGCTTGTAGGTGTTTGAATCTCTCACATTCAACCTTCTGGTTGTTATGAACCAGAGGATAAGAGTGTGGGTGAGTGCATTACTCCTCCTGTCTGTTGGGGTAGACCTTGTCCTGTGCTTTGTTTGAGGAGATTCCTACAGAGTTATGTGGCACAGACGGCTGGCTGAGTAAGAGCTGTATGTGGGGAAAGAGAGGTGCTGGGTTGGTGGGTGTTAGGAGGCTAATAAAATTGTTTAAGTAGGGCATTCTAATTTAGACATGGAGGAGTCACAGGCACAACACAGTCCGGTGTCTCTACTTTTGTCCTGAAGCTATGCTAATATGGAGAACAAGTTATACACTCACCCAACAATTAAAAACCTGCAAGCTACATTTGCCCAAAACTATGTTGATTTGCTGTATACATTGATACTACTAAAACAGCCTGAGTTTCAACATTTTTAACGTGTCTATAAATAATGTCATAGACATCATCAGATAACATATTCATAACAATTTCTTGTAAAAAAAAAAAAACTTTCTGCGAGAGCACATTAAACTCTTCCGACATCTGGCTCCTATGACCAGTGGCGGTTTCTAATATGGGCAGTATGGGCAGCCGCTCAGGGTGGCATGTCGTCAGGGGCGGCAACAACGGTTGGTCCCCATCCCAGCAAGGTTGTGTGAAGTGCCCTTGGGATGATTGTAGGTAGGCTAGGTTTAAGCTTGGTTTATACTTGATGCATGTATATTGTGTCTAAAGGTACGTGTACCTGAAAAATTACCAATCGCAGTGGCCCTGCATGCTGTTGCGGCGTGAGAGCATGCACCACTTTATATTTGTAACTACAACAGAATGGACGAATTTGAAGGAGTTCTTGAAGGATACGCTTGTCTTACATCTATGAGAGATAATAAAGATACACAGACGCTTCAAAATAAATGGATGGAGATCACTACTTCCATGGGGAAAGAAGAAACTGTTTGTAAAAAGGCATCTGTGCATCTGCTACAATAAAAAAAATATATATATAAGCAACAGGTTGTTCAGACAAGCTAGGACCTCCTCTGTTTATGACTAGAGTAATTCAAAAAGTTTCGCTTCTTACCTCTCTGTTTCTGAAGTAAAAAATCCCTCCAACTTTATTTTCCACTGCTGCCAATCACATTTGCCTAGACGGAGGGGTTGAAGTGACGTAGGAAGCTTGCAAGTCAGACGTCAGAGTCTTGTTGGCTCAGAGACAAGAGGAACGCAAAACCATGATCACACACAAGGAGCTTCTTTCAGCTCTGGTTTCTTCAGAGCTTGGCCTGTCAGCAGGTACTTCAGCCTGTCCGTCACTGTCATAGAAAACCCCTCTAGTCTGCTTCCAACTCCATTTATAGCCTCTGCAATGAAGTTTCACTGGCTCAAAGCCTTTGATCAGTACTGTAAAATGTATGTGTTATGCTTGACACATTGTACTCATATACAGTGGGGTCCAAAAGTCTGAAAGCACATTGAAAACCTTTTTTCAAGCTAAAGAAAGTTTTAGAATTCTGAACATTTGAAAACAGTAGTGTATTTTTAGGATACACAAAAATGTAGGGATAATTGGATTTTGGGTGAAATTTCAGGATGAACCTAAAATATGCTCTAACCTTTATAGATGAACTTAATGTGACCTTCTCTAAACTTTTGAATGCACATGTCCAACTGTTCAGTGTTTCAGTACTTTTTGCACAACTTGCTGTTCTCCAACAAGAAACATAATGGCAAGATTCACAACAGGTGTTTGATTCATGAATCAACCAACACATTTCCTTGTATAATTAGAATTTAATTAGAATTAGACCTTCAGCATGCACTGGGGTGGTTTGCAGCTGAGTGTGAAGCAGCTGGGGTGAGAATCAGCACCTCTAAGTCCGAGGCCATGGTTCTCGACTGGAAAAGGGTAGCTTGCCCTCTCCAGGTGGGTGGAGAAGTCTTGCCTCAAGTGAAGGAGTTCAAGTATCTCGGGATCTTGTTCACGAGTGAGGGAAGAATGG
>BRDA01058380.1:0-25001 GCA_036984385.1 Crenuchus spilurus
CCACCAGACTGGTCCAATTTAGCCATGAAACCTCCCACACTAAAATGACAGGTGTTTCAGTTTCATTGTCTAACCCCTGTATATCCAAACATATATCAGCATGCTCTTTAATTAATACAATACTTATACAATGGTTGTGAATAATCATCATTTTCTCATGTAAAATGAAGGCAAACTGCAAATTTAACCAAAAAGTAATATTATATTAAGTGAGGCCTTGTTTATTAATAAATAAAATATTGTAATATTTGTTAAAAATGTCACAAAGTTTTATACATCTGATTATTTTAATGTTGTTAAATATTTTGGAGTATTTATTTGTTGACTTTGGAGAGTTTTGGATCACTGTCATGTTGAAAGATTTATCATCATCTGGTAATAAAAGTAAACTTGACTAAAATAAATATATCACCAGATTTTGATTACATTTATTATGTTGTGACTTTCGGTGCTTCTATGTCACTACATATCTCTCTTCACCAGCCTCTATTCTCATTTTTTCACGAGTCAACAAATATCGACTCTTCTGTCCTCTCCTGGGCAGCAGCAGCTCTTTATCGACCTTGAAGCTCTCTTTTAATCTGTCTTTTCTATATTGAGTGAATAAAGTTGATAAAAGCCTTGGCAGCTCCCACACAGCCTCCCTCTCACTCTGTCTCTTTCTCTCTCTTTCTTTCTCTCAAAAGAAGTTTTTTTTACAAATCTGGCATTTAAAGAAAATGTTCCTCATTTTGCTTTTTTGGCTTTTATTTTTGTGGCCTTCTCATTCAAACATCTGTTTTTCTCTTTTGTTGTTTATATGCATAATAACACTCTCACTTTCTCTCTATATCTCAGCACGTCTCAGGCGTTACTCTGATGTTATGGCTCTACCAGACTCCTTTATTCAGAAGCAGCAGCTGGACGCCTCAATGGCTGACACTTTCCTGGAGCACTTGTGCCTGCTGGACATTGATCAGGAGCCCATAACAGCACGCAACACAAGCATTGTCTGCACTATTGGTTAGTTAGGCCTGCTATGACTGGCCACAGGGGAGGGGGGGTATTGACTAATTTTCTTCCTCTTTCTTCTAACTCCTGCTGTGCTGCTGGTTGGCAGGACCTGCATCCCGCTCTGTTCCAAAGCTGCAGGAGATGGTGAAGGCTGGGATGAACATTGCTCGCCTCAACTTCTCCCACGGCACTCACCAGGTGTGTGTGTGTTTCTTCCTCCTTCTCTATCTCTCCATCACACAGTTTCTGTCTGTCTCTCATATTGCTTCTGTCTCTCTCTCTCTCTCTCTCAGTACCATGGTGAGACAATCCGTAATGTTCGTGAGGCAGTGGAGACATTGACCTCAGACCCGCTGTCCTACCCGCCTGTGGCCATTGCCTTAGATACCAAAGGCCCCGAAATCCGCACTGGGCTGGTGCAAGGGGTAAGATCTAACTACTGTGTATGTGTGTGTGTGTGTGTGTGTGTGTGTGTGTGTGTGTGTGTGTGTGTGTGTGAATGTGGTTTATAGTGGTGTACTCAGATCTTTGGTGGTGTTCTCAGGTCTGTAGTGGTTCACTCAGGTCTGTGGTAATGTACTCAAGTCTGTGGTAATGTACTCAGGTCTCTGATGGTGCAGCTCTGTAGTGGTGTACTCAGGTCTGTGATGGTGTACTGAGGTCTATAGTGGTTCACTCAGGTCTGTGGTAATGTACTCAAATCTGTGGTAATGTACTCAGGTCTCTGATGGTGTTCTCAGCTCTGTAATGGTGTACTCAGGTCTGTGATGGTGTACTGAGGTCTGTAGTAGTGTACTCAGGTCTGAGGTGTGACTCAGAAGATTAGATTATTTATGTTGTATAGGGAGAGAGTTCATTGCCACAGGATGCATCTGACCTCATTTCCTTGCCAAGCTACCAGCATACAGGACTGACTACACAAGTAGGCGAGAGTGTGAAACCTGTCAGTGTGTTTATAATAATGTAATAAAATATTGATACACTTTAGTATCACATTATGTTTTGTGATTGATTTTCAAAACCACAGAATGAATTTCAGTCAGTCGTTCATTTTCTGTTGTGTTTAAGGTTCCAACCACATTTTAGTTGTGCTTAAATTAGATTAGAAAATCACAATACTGCCTTAATTACAGTGATACAATAGACCTCAATATATTCAATCATAAACCCTGTGTCATTCTATCCATTATGCTTCTTCAAGGCATAGAGTTGACTGCTCGTGTTATATAAAAATGAGATAAATATATTAGTAACCTCTCTTTAACCTTCACAGCCTGTTGAACACCATCAGTCCACTATTAATTCATCAACAGCTCATTTAAAAGTGCTGATTCATAAATCACAATATATTGCCTTGCTTACGTTATTCCAGTTAAAGGCAATTATGATACTGAATTGTAACACCTGATACATATCTCGAAGTTCTTGCCAATGCAGAAAAAAATCGACTCATCTCCTGAGCCAGTGCTACCATTCTTTCAGTGCCATTTTTACCTCAGAAACTATGTTGGTTTCCCATCAGAATTAGATGTAGGTGACAATGAGGTGAATAGAAGGTACAAAGGGGATCACTGCCTTACAGTGGTGCTGTGATAATACCACTCCCAGTCCCATCTCAGAGGTATCTCCTTCTTGACTGCCAGTAATGATCAGTCACTAATTGAGCCATGGTACTAATAGCAGATCTTCTAAAAGCACCTGGCCTCCACTTCCCATCCGTCCAGCTTCTTCTGACTTGACTGATGATGTAATCCAAGAAACCGACAGATGTCTCTTCTGCTTTTTACATTTACCTTCTACACATGATGCATCTACTGGACAGATGATGAATGGATCATGTCACTTGCTGTGCATATACTAGAACAAAATGTCCATTATAATGTACTCATAGTGACTAAAGATGGAGAAAGCAATTATTATTAACCCTTCAGCTGTGCTAGAGCTGCGGGAAGAATGGAGGATGTAGAAAATCATGGTATACATGGCATCACTTATTTTCTGCACACACAGAAACTTTTCATGGCCTTAGACTTGATATCTAAAAAGGGATAAATATGAACAGTTGATGACACATACTCATGCCTAGTGTGGTTTAAGACATGTGCACTTGGTTTTGCTGGAAGCATCTTGGATATCTCAGTAGTATTTAGGGATTTCAGTAATATTAAAAGCTATGGGCCTTTCTACAGTAGCAGATGCAATAGGCAGAGACATTCAACGCTCTTAGCACCAGTTGGTGATTTTTTTCTGGGTCCAGGAAAGACAGAGGTTACGTAAGTACAGCTAAAGCAAACCTAACATTATGAAATGGGAGGAAGAGTTGAGGACAAATAGTGCCATTGATTCATGACTCTATGCCTCTATAGTGAGCAGGATGAGCTGTGTAATATGTATAGTTCTCTCAATTATAGCATGTGCTGTACTTGCAGAGGAACTGTGAAGACCTTTTGAAATAGTCTGTTGTTCCCTTATAATCATAGGCCACTTTATAATCGCTGAAGTGTCCCACAGCTCCAGGGCCCAGAGACACCGAATATGTTACAGAGACATTTGTACATATTGAAAACCTTTTAATCCAAAAGTAATTTAAACACCTGATAACTGTCCTAGTGGGAGCTAACATCACTGTTCTTTCAATTTCATTTTCATTCATTCATTGTTTTGTATTATTTCCACAAATATTTATGTGATGTTTGTTTTACTGAAAATTAACAGAGGCTTTAACATGTCTGTCATTGCAAACCATCAAGTAAGTCATGCTTGATGGGCAGTATACTGTGCCAACATAAAAATATAGAATATCATAAAGTCAATTTGTGTTCATAATTTAATTTTGAATAGTATGAATAGTAATTTACTCAAACTCAAAATATTTTAATAATTTTTAATGTCACTTAATGTGCCATGAAAATATGACAGTTTACCTTTTGAATCAAATTATGTTCAATTTGGCACTATATATGAAATATTTCCAAGATTGGTGGAAGCAGTCTTAAAGGAACTGTTAATGAATTAGTAGTCAAGTGATTGTCTAAGTACCACAGGCTGTGGAGGTTAAAGAAAGGTTGCAGATTTATTTATTTATTTATTTAACAAGGACAGTGCTCATTAGTCAACTCAAGGGTAAATGTTTTGAGTGTTAGCCAAATGCTTAGTATTAAACCGCAGCCCAGTAAGACCTGATGTTGTAGGTTAGCAACAAATCAATATAAACAATTGAAAGTCAGATTACAGAAAACTATTATTGTCAGGATGGGTGTGAGGCTGAGAAGTAGCAGACAAAGGTAAAAAAAAATATGAGGCAACAACTTATAAAAGATAGCAGATCAAAAGAGCTGTCAGAAAACAAGTGAAGGTCAGAAAAAGGAACAAGGTCAATCCAGAAAGTAAAGGCAAGAATATTGAAGACTAGGGGCTAAGGCTAAGGTAAGGAACAGACTAAGGCTAAGCTAAGGAACAGACTAAGGCTAAATTAATGAACAGACTAAGGCTAAGCTAAGGAACAGACTAAGGCTAAGTTAATGAACAGACTAAGGCTAAGCTAAGGAACAGACTGAGGCTAAGCTAAGGAACAGACTGAGGCTGAGCTAAGGAACAGACTAAGGCTAAGCTAAGGAACAGACTAAGGCTAAGCTAAGGAACAGACTGAGGCTAAACTAAGGAACAGACTGAGGCTAATCTAAGAAACAGACTAAGGCTAAGCTAAGGAACAGACTGAGGCTAAACTAAGGAACAGACTGAGGCTAAACTAAGGAACAGACTGAGGCTGAGCTAAGGAACAGACTAAGGCTAAGCTAAGGAACAGACTGAGGCTAAACTAAGGAACAGACTGAGGCTAATCTAAGAAACAGACTAAGGCTAAGCTAAGGAACAGAAGAAAGGTAAACCTGGTTGAGCTGAGAAGGATGTCACATGATGAATAGGGTCCAAGAGGGATTCTGGGAAATGGAGATCAGGATGGTGCGGGGGAACAACAGAGGATGGAATGGGACAGTGAGGGCAGAAAGGGATGATGGGAAATGGAGTTCATAAGGTCGGGACACTGGAGAACATATGCATGAGTACCTGGGGCACGTGACTATTATTTTAACAACCATAATGCACACCAATGACAAAATTGAGATACAGCAGTTACCTTGCAGGTGAAGTGGTGTGTGTCTTGAAGAAGCCTAATGAAGAAGTAATGGACAGAATCCTTTATGCATATGAATGTTATACCTGTGTATTGGCAAGAACCTGGTGATATGCTATGTATCAAGACACAGGGGTTCCACTTCTATTTATTGTGATATATTGCAATACTGTAAGCAAGATGATATTTACAATGCTAGTTTGAAACCATTGATTTCAAGTGCAATATTCTAACCAGGTCTTTCACAGTTGCACACACACTTACAAGGTCTATAAGGCCCTGTGTATATGTGTTTCTGTATGTATGTCGTGGTCAGCGTGTTGATGGTGAGGTGAAGCTGGAGCGTGGGGCAACAGTGAGGGTGGTGATAGGAGAAGCAGAACGAGATGGGACAGATGGTGCTCGAGTGTGGGTGGATTACCCCAGCCTGCCCAATGTGGTGCACACAGGCAGCCGGATCTACATCGATGATGGACTCATCTCCCTCAAAGTTTTGAAGATAGGTACCTCACATGTTCACACTTCATCTGATTAACTGAATTTTGGTCTCTTTTTAAAGCATTAATTTAAGCTTGATAATCTAAATAGCAGCACATAACACTGAGAGCCACAAAAACACAGATTTCATCTCAAAAATTTAAAGTCACCTTCAATGTTTAATGACAAGGTTTTTGATGAAGGGTGTGGTAGGGCAGCGTCACTGCTGTTTAGTTCAGTTTTGGTGTCTCCTAAAACTTTTGACAGTGGGCTTATTATTTCCATGATATAATGTATACTGAGATATTTCCATTGTCCTCCCTCAAGTACATATCTAAGAAAAAAACATTTTACATTTTTCCAAGGCTGATAAGGATTAAACGGGTGTGATAATGGATGGATGGATGTCTTAGTAAATAGCATATTGAATCACATATTGTACATATGTGACCCCGCCAGGGAAAACTAGGCCAAAGTCACTGGGCAATTTACTGAGATATTGTGTCAATATCGTGTCACTCACATTAGCGACAAAACTTAGCCACTCCGTATTATTGCTGTAAATGAAAGATAACAGTCTCAGATATCTACAGTATCGTAGTACATATTTTGATCAAAAACAAAACTTAAATTCACAAAAAAGTTGTTTTGAAAAAAAACTAATTTTGAAGAAAAAAAAAAGACTTGGCCTGGTTTTCCCTGGCGGGGTCACATATACACACACACATATTGATTTTATTTTAACATAGTGTCACATTTGGGAGAGTAATTACTAAAGAGAGGTTTAATAAAAGACACTTTTTCCAGATTTTCCTGCTCAAATACAGTTGGTCAGGAGGTACATGCCAGGTTCAGCTTTAGCAGGTAAAGCTATGCTGGACTCCTGCCCTTGTTTCACCGACTTGTAGGTTTAGCCATGGATTTTGACAAAGCCATTTCAAAACAATCTGTTTCTTTCTGCTCAGGCAGGATGACTGTGACTGACATACAGGAGATAAAACTGTCTCTGAGATTCTTTTATAAGAGTTCAACTCATACCTCCTGCAGTCTGCAGCATACAACCCCCGACACTTCTACCACATTTTCCATCTAGAGGACATTATTAGTGTGGAATTTATTGCTTGGTTTCTTTGAGACAAAACTGTAATCATTTTCACTTTCAGTCCGTAGCATTTAATAATATTGCTGGTACAGACGGTAGCACTTTATAGTATTGTGGCTTACAAAGCTGTGAAACTACATCAACTGTACTATTGTCAGACACTGTTCTAAAGTGTCTGATTATAACCAAAATGAATGATAACTAAAATGACATTTCCCATAAGAAATAATGCAAATCCAGTTAATCTATTCCAGACACTCCAAAATATTAACAAAATGCATTTTATATAGAATAACTATAGTTTTACATACAGAACACAATGAGAAATAAAGAAAAAAATTATTAACAAATGAAAACTCCTCTTGGTGTATGGAACACTGCAAGGAGGGCAGAGATAGGAGGTGAGGTTCTTGTTTGGAAGGGGAATCCTCCTCCATTAAGGCATTAGGACCAGCTAGAGAGTCACTGTACCCCTGTTGAACAAGAAATCTGTCCAGAGAGGTCTGTTTCTGGCCCCTCTTTAAGATTTACCGAAAATGTCATTATTGTCATTAAATATGTTGCAGACACAGCCTGTAACAGCTTTGTTTGGGTAATATTTCTCCACAAAAGAGATGCTGGGTGAGTAAGGAATGTGTGGGTGGATGCTTTGTTTGCATGAAATTGTGTGAAGTCACGTGGGCATTCCGATGAAAACCGGATGGATGAATGACAACTGGGACAAAATTTCCCTGAACATTTCCCTGAAAAAAGTTTTTTTAAATAAAAAATTTTACTTTATAAATAACTCATAATGTATAAAAACAATAACAATACATAATGAAAGGGAATGTAAATAAACTAGTATATTAAGTGCATTTACATTAAAGATCAGACAATCTTCTTCAGTGACGTTTGCCTTTTTTGTCATACTTTCCTCACTTTCATTTGCAAGACATTTCAATAAAATCTTATCCTAAGAGCTTTGTTTCTTCCTCTATTTCTAAATGTTTAGAAAATGAGTGAGACACATTTGTTTACACAGCAACAAGGCACCACCTCTTCTTCTCTGAAATTTCAGCAGTGCTCTCTGCACTCACGCTCGCTATTATAAATATTAAATATAATAAATATTGAGTGCTGTATATGCTCATACTTTTTATGTTCATACTTTTCAGTTGGCCAACATTTCTAAAAATCCTTAGATTTTAGTATTGGTCTTAAGTAATATTAAAATTTTCTGAGATACTGAATTTGGGATTTTCATTAGATGTCAGTTATAATCATCAAAAAAAACATTTGAAATATATCAGTCTGTGTGTAATACATGAATATAATATACAAGTTTCACTTTTTGAATGGAATTACTGAAATAAATAAATGTTTTCTAATTTTATGACAAGCACCTGTAAGCAGCTTTATAAGTTCCTGTTATTTAGCTATTTTTCATCTACTACAGTTGCTTTTGTGTTTTTAAATGTTATTTTCATGTTAAATTGTAGTTTTGGGTCAATTTAACATGTATGTATTATATTAACCATGAAGTGTTATTTACATCAACAAAACTAATAGAGTCCCATAATATAGGTAAGGAGTTTAGTAGCGTCTCATAAAAAGGGATGATTCCCTTTCAGTCTCCTGAAATTGTTCATTTTCATGATTTTGTTGGCAATTGAGTTTCAAATACGTTAAATAAAAAATAAAAAAATTGTAATTTTAACATAATTACATTGAATTATGGGAATTATCTTTGTTATTTAAACTTGAAATATTTGTGTTGCTTTGTCAATAATTTAATTAGTACAAAATGTATATATATGTGTAAATCACCTGAAATTGCTACAAGCTTCTAACTTTAGATCTTATGAACTTAGAAGTATTTCAGCAACTGATTGCATTGATTATTTTGAGTTCTGCTAATTTAACCAATACAGTGTATTAACTATGATCACATTATTATGAAATTGTGCTACAGTTCCCTCCACACAACTTCTGACTCATCAATTCAAATAAATAAGAAGCAAAATGAGTAAGAAACAAATGTGGGAAATGCCGTTCATAGCACGGTACACGCAAGCATATTTATTCACACATTAATACTGTATCTTAAATCACACATACGTATGCCAGGCCTCCCACACAATTTAATTTTTGGCCAAACATCATTTTCATGTTTAAGTGAAAAATAAGTAAACAAATAACACTCGCCCATCTTGACATACACACAATCTGTTGCCTTGCTTCCCTCTCTGTGCTACAGGTGAAGGGTGGGTGGATGCCTGTGTGGAGAATGGTGGAACCCTGTGTAGCCGTAAAGGTGTGAACCTGCCAGGGGCGGAGCTTGTGAACCTGCCTGCAGTGAGCGTGCAGGACAAGGCAGACCTGCAGTTTGGAGTGGAGCAGGGGGTCGATATGGTCTTTGCTTCCTTCATTCGCTGTGCAGAGGATGTGCAGGCAGTCCGACATGCCCTTGGACCAAAGGGCAAAAACATCAAAATCATCAGCAAAGTGGAGAGCAGGCAGGGTGTCCAGAAGTGAGTCACCAATTAATAAAAACAAAATACAAGATGATTCAACTATTTCTTAATGTGATTGCACACAACAGAATTTGACCTCCATGTTGAAACCATCCATGCAGTGAAACACACACTATTGAACACACTAGGTCACAAGACCAGCTGCCTAAACATCACAGCCATAACATTAATACCACTCTCAGATGAAGTGCATAACATTGATTATCTCCTAACATTGCTACATGTGATGGTCTGAGATATTATTAGGCTGTGCTCAGACTGCAGGCAAATGGGATTTGCTTCTCAAATCCGATGTGATAAGATGTCTATCCACCCTGTTATTTGCAAGAGATCAGATCGGATTTGCCCATCCAGAGAAGCCTGTCTGCTTGGGTTGCTGTGGTAACAAAGGAGGCATCAGTAACTGCATCCAGACTGGTGATGTGGCTTCAGAGTTGCCAGGCTAACAGTTTTTGGACTGATTTTAAAATTTGTCATGAAAGCCACAAAAAAAAAAAAAAAAAAAAAAAAAAAAAAAAAAAAAAAAAAAAAAACAAGACAGCAGAAAAACCAGAGTTGGAGAAGCCTTAGATAGATTTTCTAGTATTAGAAGATTCAGTGGAGGGATCTGAAAATGTTGATTAGAACAGAGCAAAAGGAAACAAATGTTTTAATTACTAAAAAAAGCTTACAGTTGTGTTGAAAATAAATTAAAAGTAAGATTTAAATAAGATTTAAGAGCAGTAAAAAAAAGCTATTATAATTTCCTCAAACGTCTGTGATTTGATGCTAGATTTTAAGCTTGTTTAGGGCTTTCTGTCAGACACTGGGTTCAAGATTTTCACTTCTTGGATCGTTGCACTTCCATCACTCTGGATTTGATGTAATGTTTTTTGATGAATTGGAAGTGATGCAAAGGACACATTTGAGTGGCCAAAGCATCGGGACTGAAATGTCTTCAAATCTGATTGTAATCTAATATCAATCTCCAAATCTTGCTTGGGTCAGATTTGCAAAAATCAGATATCATGTTTTTTTTTTTTTGCTGTTCAGACTACCAAAAATCACTCTGGATACCACCAGAAATCAGATTTGGGCTTGCTGTATGAACATAGCTTTAGCCAGTAAGTGAACGTTCAGTTCTGGTAGACGATATGATGAACACTGAAGAAAAACATGCAAGTCTGCTGACCTGAGCCACTTCGACAAGAGCCAAAGAGTTATGGCTCGATGGCTGGGTCACACCATCTCCAACTTGGTGGATCAGTGCTGTTTTGCATATTAGCCAAATTAGCACAAAGTTTGAATGCTGTGGCTAATCGGTCTACGTATATATACTGTTCAGAATATTACCAGCACAGTATTATTTCAGTTAAATGCATAACACATCCTGTAACATTTAAATTAAAGAGCTAAACTAATGCAACTAAATTTATTTTCATTAAAACATTATTAAGTAAGCATTGTTATAGAATCTTGATTTTGAAAAATGCCAGTACCTTTTACAACATTTTTTATAATGAATTTTACATTGCATTTAACATTACAATTTAACATTAAATATACCACTAGCCAGGGTTCAGCAGTAAGGTGGATGAATGGATTTAACATTAAATATACCACCAGCCAGGGTTCAGCAGTAAGGTGGATGAATGGATTTAACATTAAATAGAAAAACTCTTAAATTAATTTAGCAACTGCAAATTGTATATTAATGCTGTACTATGTTAACTCAATTATCTCACCAAATGCTTTTCATTCAAAAAAATGCCGTAGTATGAAAACAATGTCTGAATTAATTTAAAAGAGTAAAATTGCAGAATATTTCAATTGCTGTAATATTTTATTTAAACAGCTTCCTCAGTGCTGTAGTATTGGTAAGATATGATTCATATTAAAATCACTGTTTAAGTTATTTGTATCTGTGTGCTTGGGTTTAAAAAACTCTGTATAATAGAATGTGAATAATGCTTTTTATGAAGATGAATGTAATATGTCTAACAGTAGATGTAATCTTGCAGAATGTTGCTCTGCTCTCTTGCAGTGTGTGAGAATGGGTGTGAAGAGCATCAGGCTGTGTGTGTGTCTGTATGTGTGTGTGTGTGTGTGTGTGTGCGTGTGTGTGTGTGTGTTGTGCTGGATGCATCAATGATAGATGCTCTTATCTAAATGTACTATGTATTCTGCATGTACTACTATATATAAACCTAGATGTTCTCTCTCTCTCTCTCTATGTAGTTTTGATGAGATCCTGAAGGAGAGTGATGGAGTGATGGTTGCCCGTGGTGATCTGGGCATTGAAATTCCAGCAGAGAAGGTCTTCATTGCTCAGAAAATGATGATCGGCCGCTGCAACTCAGCAGGAAAGCCAGTCATCTGTGCCACACAGGTCACGCCTCCTCACCCACCCCTCACACACACTGACTAAAACAAGAAGACAGGGAATTTGATTAACATACACAAGCAAAGAACTATATTTAGTGTGGTGCTTTCATAGAAATAGCAGCTTTCCAGAAATGCATGTCCAGGGCCATGATGATCATACTAAGGACAATGGCAGGAAGAACTCTCCAAAGGACAAAATGCTGAGAGGTTAAATATAGAAATATAAGATTAAATACAGTGTAGTGCTCCTAGAGCTGACAGAGCCATGTGGGACTCTGTAATTCATATGTTCATCCTGAGCCAAAGAGCTACACACAAACCCATACATGCACTCAAACACACACTGTCACCTCATAGTCTTACAGATGCACACACTTGAACACTCACACTTTACCTGCAGCAGTGTTGAGTCACTGTGTTTTATCACTCTCATAATAATCTTACATGGCCTGACAACCTTACAGCAGGACTACAGCAATAGAGCTTCTGTGTGCGTGTGTGTGTGTGTGTGTGTGTGTGTGTGTGTGTGTGTGTGTGTGTGTGTGTGTGTGTGTGTGTGAATGTTAGAGAGCATGGTATCAGAACTCCTGTGTTTGTATGTGTACAATGTCAGAAATAAAGGTACTGCACAGGTATCTTCAAAGGTACAACATAGTCCTCAAGCCCGACTGTGCAATTTAAGGGTTCACTACATTGACTTTTCCAGGGGAAAGCAATATATTCATATCTTTTCATATTTAAACTTTCTTAAAGATCTGGAGTCAGGACAGGATAAGTGGAGTCGATGCAACTTCAAATCAATTCATAACAACAGAATCTGTTATAATAGGGTACTGTCCCAGATACAGGAATGACACTGCCCAAATAACAGCCTAAGAACCACTGCTGCTTCCAGACCTACATTCCATTTTTCTTTTAGTTACTCGATAATCAACCTTATACTTTCAGAAAAGAAGGTACTGGACCTTTGTTCTCTTGTCTCAGGGCTTTAATGCTCAAGTGTATGTCATATCTTACCTTTAATTAACAAACATAAATGTACCGGATTCTGTAGCAGCACAAAAGAAGAGGATCTGGAGACTTATATGTAGGGGGGTGTTTGATATATATTGTCTGTGATAATATCTTAATTGCTGTGTAAACTATGCGCAAGCTGACATTATCAAGTATGCTAACCACTAGGGGGAAAAACAACAATCAAAACACCTTTACTCCATGCATTCAATAGCTCATGTTTTCGGACTGCTGCACCCATGCAGTTTGCTAGCATAGGATAACCCTGCATTCACTCTGGCAGGTGACAAGTCACTTAAGTCCCCCCCCCCAACTTTGTTTGGAGCCTACATTCCTCCAGACTTTTCTCCAACAAAACATTACTCAACACACACACACACACACACACACACACACACATTGGCACATTGATTCCTAGTTGTTGAAGGTGGGATATGGAGCTACATTAGAATCAGAATCAGAATCAGCTTTATTCACCAAGCATGTTACACACACAAGGAATTTGTTTCCGGCTGTTGTTAACTCTCCACAATTTACAGACAACACAATATACAGACAAAACAACCTAAACAATGTACAAGTTTGTATAATAAATAAATGTGCATAGTTGCAGAAAGTGAAAATACAGTGCAGGATAAATAATTAAGTGATGTTAAATAAGGTGCAGTTACAGTACTATGGTATTATGGCATGAATAAAGTGCAGTGTGGCAAGTAAACACAAAACAACAGTACACAACAGCTCAGTTTTTGTTATTAATGAGTTTGATGGCATTTGGGAAGAAACGTTTATAGTATTTGTTTGATTTAGTGTTCAAGGCTCTGTAGCGCCTGCCAGAGGGTAGGAGGTTAAAGAGTTTGTGTCCAGGGTGAGATGAGTCTATGATGATTTTTTCTGCCCGGTTTCTGGTTCATGTGGTGTATAAGTCCTGGAGGGTAGGTAAAGGAGCACCAATGATTTTTTCTGCTCTATCCACCACTCTTTGCAGTCTATGTATGTCCTGTTTTGTGGCTGAGCCAAACCACATTGTGATGGATGTGCACAGGACAGATTCAATGACTGCAGTGTAAAACTGCATCATCAGCTCCTGTGGCAGACCGTGTTTCTTCAGTTGACGTAGAAAGTACATTCTTTATTGGGCCTTTTTGAGGATGAAGTTGGTGTTGGCCTCCCATTTTAGGTCACTGGAAATAGTAGTTCCTAGAAACCTAAAGGTCTCCACGGTAGACACGGTGCTGTTGAGTATGGTGATTGGGAGCAGTGTTGAAGGTTTCCTTTTAAAGTCCACTGTCATCTCTACAGTCTTTAGTGTATTCAGCTCTAGATTGTTCTGACTGCATCAGAGCACCAGCCGATCAATCTCCTGCCGATATGCAGACTCGTCTCCATCCTGGATTAAACCGATGATTGTTGTACACACCATACTACGTAATTATTATTATCTCCCTTACAAAAATACATGGAAATACCTGCATTTTAAAAAATTGAGTCATGATTTTAATTGTGATTAATCACAGAAATTTGTGGTGATTAATACAGTTCAGTTTTAAGTGATTGACACTAATATAAATATAATTAGATTGTGACAGTCTAACACTGATTACACTGATTGCATTTAAATACCCATTACTAAAAGCTTAAGAAAATCTGTTAGGTCACATGATTTACACATATGTTCAGTTTTATATTGGCATTGGTGAATTCAGTGTTTTTGTTTCAAGTAAAAAATGTCTTAAATATATTGTTTCCATTAATATATTTAATTATTAATATAATTTAAGGAGTGCAGGCTACATTTTTAATAATGTAAAATATTGTTTAATATTGTATTCGTCAAAATTACAGAAATTATCGAGATATCATTTTTTGTCAATATCACACACCCCTACTTCCATGTTGCCTTTAAGATAATCATTATTAGTTTTAAGCAAAAGGAATAAACAGTGGGAGAACTAGTTGAGAGGGGTGTGAAACAGTCCTCATCTAGTCCTTCATTGGTGGTCACAGGATGCTTCTTACAAGACACTGTTGACTAGATATTTTTGGTTGGTGGACTGTTCACAGTCTAGCAGTGACACTCAGGTGTTTAAAGATTCCAGCAGCTCTGCTTTGGTCCACTTGTACACACTAACATGCCAATACCACATCAGTGTCAGTCAAGTGCTGAGAATGATCCACCTCCCAAATAATGCCTGCTGTGTTGTGGTCCTGTGGGGGTTCTGTTTATTGAAGAACAGGATGAAAACAGGCTAATATAGTATACAGGGAAGTAGATGAACTACAGCCTGTAATTGTGGAACCTCTAGGGTAAGTGAAGCTGTGAAAATGGAGACTGAGTGTAGAAGCAAGGAGTTGGTTTTAATATTATGACAGCTGGAGTATAAAATGCATAGGGGGCAGATGACTGACCCAACATTCAGACAGTATATTAAAATAAATGTGTCTGTGTGTATGTGTGTGTGTGTGTAGATGTTAGAGAGTATGGTGTCTCACGCACGGCCGACCCGTGCTGAGAGCAGTGATGTGGCGAATGCTGTCCTGGACGGAGCTGACTGTGTTATGCTGTCAGCAGAAACAGCCAAAGGACGCTACCCAGTGGAGTCTGTGGCCATGATGCATTCGGTATGTGTGTGTGTGTGTGTGTGTGTGTGTGTGTGTGTGTGTGTGTGTGTGTGAATATACCACACATCACTTGAATGTGCTTGTGCACTTCTTCTGAAAATACTTATAAAATAATTAAAGTCTTAGTTCTGCCAAACTTCTCTCTCTGTCTCTCTCTGTCTCTCTCTCTCTCTCTCTGTCTCTCTCTCTCTCTCTCTCTCTCTCTCTCTCTCTCTCTCTCTCTCTCTCTCTCTCTCTCTCTCTCTCTCTCTCTCTCTCTCTCTCTCTCAGATTTGTAGGGAAGCAGAAGCAGCTATTTTCCATCAGCAGCTCTTTGAAGAGTTGAGGCGTTTGACTCCTCTGAGTTTGGACCCCACAGAAGTTACTGCTATCGGAGCTGTAGAGTCATCCTTCAAATGTTGTGCTGGAGCCATTATTGTCCTCACCACCACTGGCAGGTGCACAAAGCACTAAGTGTTATTATCTGTGTTATGACCTACTATTATGTAGCGCTGTGCATATTTCGTTCCAGAGGCAGTCAGACTACTGAACACTGCTGACTCTGAGTAACCATCCCTCATAAATCATTGCAAACTACACTTTCATTCCATAATTTCATCAAATTGCTGCTATGGGACACTTCTAACCCTCTAACTTCCTTAATCATTACAATGCAATTTTTGTAAACATATTGGGATATAAACAAAATGGTGCTCTGGGAAGTATTTCAGAAGTTATTGTGATTCCTGGTGAATGTGATTATGGTGCATTAATAGTCTGAAATGGATTGGTAAATCACAGTATAATGGTGTAACTTGTGTTACTGAGTAGCCTTCGGTGTAAGGAATGCTAAGAACTGATTAGAACTGATATATTATCTAAAACTTGAGGTTCAGGCCTGTTAATACATCTTTATCTTTCTTCAGGTCTGCTCATCTGCTGTCTCGTTACCGTCCACGCTGTCCCATCATAGCTGTGACCAGAAATGCTCAGGTAGCCCGTCAGTCTCAACTGCTACGGGCGGTTTTCCCTGCCCTCTTCCACACCCCACTTAAAGAGGTCTGGGCAGATGATGTGGATGACCGTGTAACCTTCGGCATGGATATAGGTGTGTGTGGAAACTTGTATGGAGTTATGTGGATAAATACATTTAAGGTTATTGTTAGAGTATCAACATACAGTGATGTAATATTTTACTTTGTGTTAATCTTACAGATCTGAGTAAATTACTCAATCAGTCTACATTCTCTTATAAAGGAAGGTCATATGTGTGTGTGTGTGTTTAGGTAAAGCACGAGGCTTCTTTAAGTCCGGTGATATGGTGATCGTGGCGACTGGCTGGAGTCCTGGATCTGGACACACTAACATCATGAGAGCAGTGACAGCACCCTAAACGCTCAGCTGTGATTGGATACAGCTTCTGAATTCTCACTCCTGATTGGACACAAACTCTGACAGTCTCATTCATGTTAATCAATTCAAGATTCATGTCAATAACAATAAAAATGCATTCAAAAATACAACACAAGCTAAAGACAAATTCATTTAAAGCTCTTGTGTTTGAGCAGAAGCACAGCTAAAGGATATTGTCCACTCCAGTCAGAACAGAGGTCACTTACATAGTTACAATCCTGATGAAATACAGTGTCTGTGTGTCCCGCAGAGGCCGCTGGTCAGCAACTCGGACTGAACCGCAAGTCTGCACTGACCATTACTCATATCACGTGAGAAAATCAGAAACAGGCTTTATTGGCTAAACATGTTTGCACATACAAAGGCTTTGTTTTTGGTCTCACAGTGACTCACAGTACACAGCAAACAGAATTAGCTAATAGAACTCTATAATAGAACTAGTGCAGTAATATAAACATCAGTATATACACTCTCGCTCTCTCTCGCACACACACACACACACACACACACATACCCACACACATGCACAGATACTGTACACACATGCATTCACACCGTACACCACATATGCATACACATACACAATGCATACACAGTGAACTGAAGAGTAAAATAGAAAAAATAAACATAATGTAAGGTTGTACATTTAAATACGGTACCATCTGGGGGTGTTTGGGTACAACTGAGACTGGCATCAAAAGGGCTTATGTACTGTGATTATTCATCAGTGTGATGTTCTGGGGAAAGAAGTTTTTCTGCAGTCTGGTTGTTTTGACCCTTAGTTGGTTGAAGCATCTGCTTGAGGGAAGCAGCTGAAACAGGTGGTGTCCGGGATGTGTTTGGTCAGTAATGATTTTCTCGCTTGTTGGTTCTGGAGGTGTGCAAGTGGAACAGAGTTAGTCAGTTTAGCACCAGTAATCTCTTCTGCAGGCCCAGTAATACGCTGCAGTTTCTGGATGTCATATTTGGTTGCAGAGCTGCATCAAACTGTGATGAAGGCGATGATGACAGACTTCATGATTGCTGTGTAGAACTGACAGAGTAGCTCTTGAGACAGATTGAACTTCAGCTGACATAAGAAATGCATCCTCTGCTGGTCTTTCTTTGTGATGCACATGATGTCCATCTTCCAGTCCCTGGTGACTGTAGGTCCTGTGATTTACACAGACTTCACTGGTCAACACTGATACACCTGAAGCATCTGGAATAACAGGAAAGCCAATTTTCACAACCTCACCATCCTCAACATGACTGTGATTGTTTTGAAAACTGGCCTTCCTGTTATTCCAGATGCTTCAGGTGTGTCAGTGTTGACCAGTCATGCTTAAAGCAGTGAAAACTGCCTTTAAAAATTAACCAGTTAATAATGCTTCAATTAAAAGCAGCTCTGTGCAAGATGGTCACTGAAACAACCCAGCACACCTGTGAGTTCCAATTAGCCTTATTGAATGAACATGATTATAAAATGACCTGTTAACACCAGAACTTACTCAATTATGGGCTGCATCTATTTTTGTCTCCAGCATGACTCCACATGGAAAAGAATGGAAAAGTTTCCAGATTTCTGGTTATTTCCAACTTCACAAAAATGGAAAACACAGTTCTAGCATATAGAAAAGAATGTGGCATGGTACCTTTAACCAGGGTTGTGAGGATCATTCTCATTTGACACCATAGACCAGTGGCAGAGCTCCGCACTGTGCATGGGGCACCACGATTTTATGAGGGCACCACACGTCTTCAAAGGGCACCACGCGTCTCCTCAGACTGACAAAGGGGCTATCTAAAACTGGACTTTCAGAAAGTGTGAAGGACATAAAATCATCCTCTGTAGATAGCTTACTTGTTTGTAGGTACAATTATACAAGACTAAAACAATGCAGTCTGATGATATTTCAGATACTCTGATGTAGTTTGACATGCTTTGACTTTTTACAAATTACACATCTAAAATATTTTTTTCCAAAGTGTTACACAGGCTTTTGTTCAGCAACAACAGTGTCCAAACAGTAAGAGTGTCATAAATCTATATTTTGATTAAATCTGCTCTAAAAGACTTTCCAAAAACCTGTTTTCAGATGTGCTGATACATTGTGGGAAAAAACACTCTAAACCTTTCTAGCGAAGACTTCTGAGCTCTGAACTGAATCAACAGATGTGGGGGCTACACACTGATCATTACAGTTTTTAGAAATTGTATGTGGATTTATTTCTAAAGCTTAACTAATGTGAGGTGACACTCTGTTTCACTCTTTCCTTCATTTGATATTTATGAGATAGCTGTGAACACTCAGGTGAGTGATCTTTGTTTATAGAGACCACATTCACACATTTCTCGGCCACTAATCCTCTACTGGTATGTGCGGAACTACCATCTTGATATCACAAATGGTATTATGAATGACAGATTCATGATTAGGCAGGAAAAAGCTCTGGAGTATGTTTAGTTTTGTTTCTATAAAATAAAATGATAAAATCTCGCCAAGTTATAAGTGTTTTTGCGGAATTTCTGTATTATTATCCTGTTGGTGAGAGCACAGACTCCAGAGAGTTAAACTTAGCATTAAAAAAAAAAAAAAAAAAGATGAAAAGAAGCCTACTGAATACTGAGAGCACATTGTTAGTCAGATGAGACTAATTTGTTCAACTTAAATGGCAAGGTGGGATGATGAAGTGGGAGTGTAAAGATATGGGGTTGCATGTGAGGAAAAATATTTTGGGGTGATAACATTTATTGGTGTCAGTGGGGATACAAAAATACTGGCTGTCTCCAAATACTTGACAGTAGAGGAATATTCCCATATAAGACAGATTTAAAGCACCCTGTCAAAATCATGTAAAAGCAAATACCATACTGTTCAGCTTAGAGGTAATGCAGTTACTCTAAAGTGATGCAGTTTTGCGTCATTTGACATTTAAATGATATTGCACAGTGTAGTCACTTACCCTCTATTAGATTTACTCACACCTCCAACAGGTGCACATACACTGTTACTAGATGCAGCAAAAATCTTGGAGAGGAAAGAAATATTAGATATTTTTAGGTTTTATTTGAAATCAGTATGAGATACTTTTCCTCATCTGAAAGGTGACTCCTGAGAAACTAATCTGGATTTTTGTTTCATTTAGATCAAAATGATGGCATGCACATAACTGTAACTATAGTCTGTCTGACTTCTCTAACTCTACTATTAATTCAATAGTGTTTACACAAAAAAGCTTTAAGATTTTAAGATTTTAACAGCACCTTTCAAAAGTATTTTGAGTGCATCAAGAGATCTCATTCTTTTCTCATTTGTTTCCAGAACTATGAAGTTAATGTTAAATTTAGAAGAAAAAAAGAATTCAGACAGTGATTAGTAATTCTCTCTTAATACAGTCCAGATATCTGCTTAATTATGAAATTCTTCTATTATTCAAATAGACCATTGAGATCTCAGTGTAACGAGACTCAGATCTGTATGTCTGTGTGTCCTCATAATGATATTTCAAACCATATGTCATTATAAGACCAGGCCATAATATCTCATAGCTACACTTTGGTTATAGCCACTTAGGCTGTGTTCAGACTGATGACTGTCTGTTATTAGTAAGAGATCAGATCAGATTTACCCATCCAGACATCACAAGTATATGCTTGGGTTACTGTGGTAATGAAGTAGGCGTCAGCAACACAAATTTTGTTGTGTTAAATCACATTGTCAAAATTTTTTTTTAATTAAATTAAATAGATGCTGGGCCACAGCTTTTTCCAAGATTTTAGACATAAATGGTTAATTAGAAATAGGTCTATAATTGGACAATATATTAGGATCTAGATTTGATTTCTTGATCATAGGTTTAATAAATGCTAGTTAAAAGCTTTGGGTATGTGTCCTAAGCTAAGAGATGAGTTTACTATTGGTAAAATATGTTTAATTGTAACTGATAGTTTCTTTAAGTAGTTTTGAAGAAATTGTATCAAGTCTGCAGGTTGTACAGTTTGATAAAGCAATGATTTTCTCCAGGTCTAGTTGTGATATTGGATATTGTTTTCTACAACTGTGTTTTGTTCTATCTCCTCTAAGTCTGATAGCACACAGCTTGGGGTTAAGGCTACGGATGTAGTTTTTTGTCTAATATTTTCTATTTTATTATTGAAAAATTCCATAAAGGTGTTACTGGTGAGATCACCTGGAATCAGAGGTTCAGTGTCTGCATGATTTTTTGTAAGTTTAGAAATCACACTAAAAAGTACTCTAGGATTATTTTTATTGGTTCCAGTCAGTGATGCCAGATATTCTGAGCATGCTCTATTGAGAGCTTTTCTATACTCAGTAAAGCTGTTTTTCCAGGCACAGTGGAATATTTCTAGCTTGGTTAACCACCATTTTCTCTGTAGTTTCCAAAATACTGTTTTAAGGTGAGAGTTTGATCATTATACCATTGGGCAGCTTTTTCTGTCTTGTATTTTATTTTCTAGAGGCACTATAATGTCTAATGTTAAACTGAAGGTATTTCCTAAACACTCAGTCAGTCTTTCTAATTCCATTGGGCTTAATGAAGAGTACATGGGAATCGATAAGTCTGGGAGGTTTTCTATAAATTGTTGAGCTGTATCTGATTTTATTGAGTGCTTCATACAATAACATGGAGATCTGCATATATTATGACTGGGATGTAGCTCATATTAGCTCTTAAAGATAGTGATCTGGAACTGTTGGATTTTGAGGAAGAATGTTTAGGTTATCTAAGTTAACTCCCAGGGGCAAAACTAGATCCAGAATACCAGTAGAATCTATGACTGCTGTAAACACCCTTTTTTAATATATAATTTTTTGCAAATTTTCTCTCCTTCCCAATGTGGTAGTAGCCAATTAACCCATCCCATCCACTAGGGGGCTTTCCTCATCACTTTGCACTGTCCCTGACTCTAGGAAGGTGAAGACATGCACACGCCTCCTCCGCTGCCTGTGATATGGCCACTGCCTCTTTTCAGACTACCACTTGATACACAGTCACTGGTGAGCCAATGTGCTCAGAGGAAAGTGCCGAATTCCCAGCTCACAATGGACCAATCAGTAGACGTCTGAGCCATCAGATATTGCAATGTGTGAGTGATAGGGAGAGTGAGAGCACCATCTACCCACCCAGAGAGAGCACTGCCAATTTTTGCTCTCTTTGGCCCCAGCTGTTGATGGCAAACAGCATGACCGAGATTCGAACTCATGATTCTCAGGTCATAGTGTCAGCGTCTTAGCCTGCTGAGCCATTGGGGCCCTGCACATGCCTTTTTTAATGAATTGTCTCTATTTTTAAAATGAATATTAAAGTCTCCTGCAATTAATACTTTGTCACTGTAAACTACTAAGCTTGACACAAAGTCAATAAATTCTTTTAAGTATTCAAAGAATTAAAAATTTGCCCACACACTACTTTGTCCACACAGTGCTTTGCCCACACATTACTTTGCCCACACACTACTTTGCCCACATTTTACTCTGCCCACACATTACTTTGTCCACGCTCTCAGACTCAGTGTGTTAGTGAGTGTGGTTTTACAACTGTATGATCACACATCAGATACACAGCAGGGACACTGGAGTGCAGGGTCGAGATGGACTTTTAGCACTGTACGAGTGAGAGCACAGATGCATCAGGCAGTGTGAATCTCTGGAGAAGGGAATGAGGAATGACACATCTGCTTTCCTTCAAGTGTTTATTTATTTATGAATTTATTGTGTTACATTGTCTTGGAGGTGCAAAATGAGAAATAATAAATGTTTAACTAGATGTAAATATTGATAATGCTGTAGATTGGAAAATGTTGTTACTTTATTTGCATTTCCAGGGTATTGCATCTGAATCTGCAGACTAGACAGAAACACTATCCAAATGCCATAACAATGGAAACAGCGGATCAGTTTGACACAGCATCACAGTGGATGATGAGGTGCAGCCAGTGCTCAAATTGACTCATGTAATAGGGGGATCCCAAGTTGGGAAATTACTTGTGTATTACTAAGACATTTTAATATTGTAGACACCGATCAAAATTCAAAAGGGACATTGATTGTTTACTGTCCAATTATCTGTCCAAAGCAAATGCATATTTGCGACAACAAGCCCTAAAAAAGACAAAAGAAACAAATATTTTGAGACTTGGACCCCCAGGTCTTCCTTTCCTGTGCTTTTTAAATGGTCTTATGCACCTCAATGCTCCCTCACACAGAACAATTGAAAGTGGAGGAACAGATTGTCCATTTCTATTTCTGTGCATGGGGACTTCAAGCTCATCTGCCGTTGTGGTTTCACAATCACCTCCGTTCTAGCAGGTCATTCAGGTTCAGAATTAGTGTCAGATTATGACCTTGTTATGTTGCAGACTGGGAGCATTTAGACATGCATTCATAAACAAGATCATAAAAATCCACTCTGGAAATGAAGTAGAGCTGCTATAAGTGGAGCTGACAATTCAGCTCAAACTGTATGATTGAGGTCAGACTGTGTGTATAATTATGAACAGACTGTGTCTAATATTGAGATCAGACTGTGTGATTAAGATCAGATTGTGTGTGATTATGATCAGACTGTGTATATGAGTTTGTGTTGTGAGATTGATATCAGATTGTGTAGTAGAGATCAGATTTTGTGTGTGTGATTAAGACCAGACTGTGTTGTTGAGATCACATTGTATGAGATCAGAAGGATGTGTGATTATGATCAGACTGTATATGAGTTTATATTGTGAGATTGAGATCAGACTGTGATTAAATTTAGACTAGGAACATTTACACAAACCTTAATGTATTGCCTTCAGTATTCACTCCCTTGGCTTTTTACCTATTTTGTTTCATTACAACCTGTATGTACATGTTTTTAAAATCTAAATTGTATGTGATGCATCTGCATAAAATATTCTTAGTTTGGTAAAGTGAAATGAGATATATACATTTTGCTATGAAGCCCCTAAAAAGTTCTGGTGCAACCTTCAGAAGCCCCATGCTGATTGAAATGAAGTCTACCTGTGTGCAATTTAAGTGTCACTTGATCTGTCGGTGTATACACACCTTTTCTGAAAGGCCCCAGAGGCTGCAACTCCATTAAGCAAGAAGCATCACTAACCAAACACCACAAAGACCAAGGAGATCTCCAAACATGTCAGAGACAAAGTTGTGTAGAAGTACAAGTCAGGGTTTGGGTTATAGAAAATATCCAAATATCTGATGATCTCCCGGAGCACCATCAAATCCATTATCATCAAATGGAAAGAACATGGTACCACAACAAACCTGCCAAGAGAGGGCCGCTCACCAAAACTGTCAGACCGAGCAAGGAGGGCATTAATCCAAGAAGCAGCACAAATACCAAAGGTACCCTGAAGGAGCTGCAGAGTTCCCAAGCAGAGACTGGAGTATCTGTCCATATGATCACAATACGTGGTACATTCCATAGAGCTGGGCTTCATGAAAGAGTGGACAGAAAAAAAGCCTTTACTTACAAACAAAAATAGGTCTGGTCAGATGAGACACATCTCATCACCTCAAGGACACCATCCCCACAGTGAAACGTGGTGGCAGGATCATGCTGTGGGGATTTTTTTCAGCAGCAGGGACTGGGAAACTAGTCTGAGTAGAGGGGAAGATGGATGGTGCTAAATAATGCTCTCAGAGCATCTTTAAATCTTTTGCCATATATATAGACCTTACTTTTATTCTATTCTCATGGCATTACTCTGCTCCTAAAGCAGCTCCTGTTCCTCTTAAAAAGTTACAAGTACCACAAGCTGCTTTAGGAGCAGACTTGTGTGCCTAAGCAGCTGGCTTGAGTCAGCAGAATAGAAGCTGTGCCTAACTACATTATTCAAAATTAAGGCCAACCTATTGTTGCTGTTCAGATTAACTAGTCTAACTTAACCAGTTGCTTGATTTTGACACGTCTTTAATGAAGTCCAACTTTGTGTAATTTATTTTTGTTTACGCAGTACTGTGAAGTCCTATAGGTGGTGTCTGAATACAACTCCAGCAAAACTGAAGTTTTATTTAGTTTTTATTTTCCTTTTTTACACATATCTGACCTGAGACACAGTAGAATGTGACTACATGTCTTATATTGGAGACTACAGCTCCCTAATCTATTACAAATCCAAGTTTGTGTTTGTCTCAACAATTTTTTGCAAGTTCAGCATTGAATTACAACTGATTAACTTCTAACTTCTTAAAACACATAAACCTGATAACTGGATACTGAAGTAACTAAGCAAGCAAACATTAGTTTTTTAATACTCACATATTTATCATTGTTATGGTAATGTTTACAATAAATAAAACTCTACACATGCACTATATATATATATATATATATATATATATATATATATATATATATATATATATATATATATATATAT